>JAWQRO010000098.1:0-58601 GCA_033557835.1 Helochares maculicollis | reverse complement strand
ACTTAAACAAAAATATATATATATATATATATATATATATATATATATATATATATATATATATATATATATATATATAAACCATAACTCCAGTTAAGGATTGGTCAGGGGTATTAATTAACGATTCTATAGATCTAAGTATCTTCACTGATGAAGTAAATATATTTTCTTAAATAGATTTGGATACTAATTAGCGCTTTTTTAGCCTTTCTCATATCTATATTCCTAAGAATATATTTGCACAAACATTTTTTCATACAACGTTTTCATTGCCTCATGTATTGTTATCCCGTTATCGCCTAACATCCGCGGCAGTAAAATATTTCCGTCGTTTCTATAGGCAAACTGTTCTGTACCAGAGGAAGTGATAAAGTTAGTGAATCTTTACGATAGCCTAAAGAAGTAAAACTGCCGAAGCTGATGCTAGATGCTGTAACATTTGCAAGATTTTCTAACAATTTATTCATTCCACGTTCCCAATCAGAGTGAAGTGACCTTAGTAATAACGTCGAGGACTGGAAGCAGCAACATTCGTAGCGGTCTCTCTACAACCATCTGATTCTGACAGATTTACTAGAACGATGGTCCCAGAGTGTCACCAAGATACCCATCGACATCAACTAAGCTCTCTGGTGTTCAACATATAGGACGCCGCGTCGTCGGTCTAGTTGTCGCGGTTCCGTAAGTGAGGAGCTACAAATAATTCTGCACGTTTTTAGGTGACAGAGCTCAGATTTATTTCATTGCGATTTACTCGAGCATAGACAAGACGAATGCTCAGAAATGCGCAATTATCCATGATTATTGATTTCGTCCTTATTTTGTAAGAGATTAAATAGGCACAAGCTTTATGATATAGTGTTTACTGTAAAATATTGTTCAATTCTATCTCTCATTTAAGTAACGTTTCTTCGCTGACATTGAGTTAATGTGCATAGATCCATGAGATGTACCATGCATCAAACGGTTATTAATAAAACTAGTCCTTATAAACCAAGATAAATCTAAGAGTTCAACTGTGAAATGTGAGAATCGTGAGTAATAGAAATTTAATAAATAAAATCTCCATTATTACTCCCATTCTCTCTGCTCATAGAGTAAAGTACATAAATACAGACATTATAGAAATAGTCGTACAAACCACCTGCTATTGCACTCCATATGATCTCTACGGCCGATTGCTTGTTTTGTCAATCCATTTTACTCTCGTGTTATGAGATAATGTACCATTGGGTTAAGATCTTTTGCACAGCTTGACTATTAATCACTTTTAAAATGCAACATTATGCAGCTCATTTAAAAGCATTAAGCTGAGTCGCGCAAAAATAGCTGACATATTGTTATGACTCGATCAGTTATACGGATACCGTCTAAGAACCTGTCATGATGAGCTTTTGATATCTTCCTTTTGCTATTTAGTATGTATTAAGTAACATATGCTGCTGTCCTTATACAGCAGAGCTGCACGTTAGAAAGCATTTAACCATTTAGAAAAATGCCACTTCTTGTTTTATTTTTCCTATTGGTTTTATTTATTTTTGTTCTTTAAAGGATAGCTCTGCATACCATTTGCGTATTACAAACATGTATCATGTGTGCTTTTCCTCTTTTTGCTTATGTTGCTGTCGTGCATAATATAAGTGACTAATGAGTGTCGATAAATTAGTTTGATAATTATTATCATTCATCTTTACATGGAGGTAAAATGACTTTCGACGTGTTATTACACCGCAATCTGTGCGCTGAATCGTGCGATGTTTTCTCTTGGTGGATCAAGCAAAATGTGTTTTAATTGCAATTTAGTTTCAATGCATTAACGATCAAAAAGTGTGCTGAGAATTACTTTGATGCCATGTTTGATTGGGCAATAAAAAATTCCGAATGAATTATTGAAACTGAGTATCCAACTAATACGTAATATCATTATCAATACAGTGGTAAAGTCCCAACAATAATACATTCGATATTACATATTTAAAACAAAAAATTTTCAAATAAAATCACAACAACAATTTTTAAATTATAGTGAGGGAACTGAAATTCCAAACTGCATACTTCGTTCGTGTAACAATTACCCTAAGAAACTATGCTCTACATCTCTCATTTAGGAGAAGAATTTCGTAATGTCCATTATGAGAAGTATTCGCAGCAATTAGCAATTCACAACACGGCATTAACGCTTAATGAAAAAAATTAATGAGCATTCATGTGGCAAAACAAAAACGTGCTACATCCAGAGCATAATTTCCATTTTGCACAGTGATACATTAAGTTTCCTACGCATTTCAGCTTAATTCAGAATTGGACGCGGTGAGCTTTTTTGTACGCCCGACTTGTCCCATAACATTATGCGAAAATGCATTTGTTGCAAGTAATTTCTTTGCTGCGTTCGCCGATCTTTGTCATTTGCAGCACGAAATTGCAATTTTACCATCTAAAAAACGGTACACATCCCTGAATATCAGCGGTCGAGGATGCTGTGAGCAATAAGTAAATTAAAACATCTCATCGCAAGCCCAATTAGGATCGCAAACGGCAATAAAATTATATCCGTTCGTTATTATCAAAAAAATCTAAATTCATTTATGATATACAGTTACAGTAAATTTTCGCTTTAAATATTGCTGGGGTGATTTAAAAAAGGCCAATTTGAAAGCTATACATTGTAAGTGATAAATAAAATCTTGCTATAACTATAAAACTTGTTTATTTCAAAAAGGATAACGCTCAACAAGGCTAAATTTTATAAAGAAATCTACTCTATTTATTTATTTAGAACATTAAAATATTTACACACAGCGTTTTATAGTATTGCAATTTCTAATTCCAGACGTGAATAGACTGCCTTGTGTTGAATGGATTTACAGCATCAATATTGCTCATTGCTTGTCCGTCATTGTTAGTATTTAGAGATAAAAATATTCCGTCTGCGTTTAAGTCGTATATACGTAAAAAGGAGTCTGCATTTTTTTCTCCTATAAGAACCAATTTTATATTCAGCTGTGATAGCTTAAGCAAATAATCATTCACAGTTGCGAAAGATCTCTTCCACACACAGACAGCGTAGTTTCTTAGGATTCTATAAAAGGATTAGTTGATTTGTTCATATGCCAAAACGGTCTAGTAATGGCAATCACTTCTACTTCTGAATTTAACATTTTCCTAGGTCGATGGAGGAATATTTCCAAAGAACTCAGTGTAGTTTGCATGGAGAATGTGGAAAATGCTCGCAAAGTGGCCAGTTCGGGCTTAAACAAATTATATTCCATTTAGATTAACTTTAACAAGCAGTGTTCCTCAAGAAGTGAAGTGATATTAGGATTCTTCGCACATCTTCAAGTAGAGCAAGTCAAAGGTATGACGGTTATGCAATTAATTCCTTTTAAGGGCCATGTTCTCTTCTTTGAACATTTCTCGGCTTGTGTATAAAATTTTTGCTGCATGTGAATCCGTAAATATGGAGCTGCTGCAATTTTTTATTTTCCCTCGCTCTCGTTAATTCCATCGCCGCTTCATCTGTCAAAATGTTCACACATTTTTAATGATACACATTACGAACGCCCCCTGGGCCAAGAATCGCTATCAAATTAACACACCACATGTATGAACACACAAGCAAGCCTCTTTAAGAGAGAAGAGGGTTGTATATCAAATGGAATTATAATGATACCTCAATAGCACCACATCAGAAGAAGCTGGGTTTCGTTAGTCGGGCTTGGTTAGCACAACAAGCAAAAACAAAGAATATCGTCGCTGGTGCTCTTATGAACCCTTTATTTACATATGTTAATTTCCTCTCGTTTTGAGTATAAATATTCAACTGCCGAGGACTAATTTTACTTTGCATTTCACTGAAAACTTAATAGCCATAATTATTTAAAGTATATCCATGCGGGGCGTTTTGCACCATTCGCCGATTTTTTATTTTCATGCCAGCTCGGCGCCACGGCCGTAAAAGGTCTGATTATTTTGAAGAATCACGGCTATGGATTCCTGCAAGTGTAAATATTACTCGTTGAATAAAACATCAACTGTATTTCTTTATTATGTTACCTGCCGGCGATACATTTTCAGCTACCTCGCATCTATTTAATTTGGCCCAAACTGTGTATAATTTTCTAATATTTCAAGGTGGAATTTTTCGGCCTGTAGACCTGAATATTCGAGAGCTTTTATTCTATAGAGAAATTATTCAAGAGAGGACCAATCAAGAGAGGAGTATTCCAGAGAATATTTTTATTACTACGTTATTTATAAAGATTTCGGATCGATAAGAAAGGGCGGTGCTAGTAGCCTAATTTTTTGTGTGATGTTAATACACTCTTCATATGAACGTATGTGATGTTTCATTTCAATCTGTCAATTCATTCTTTGTTTACAAACCATTTAGAATCGACCTGTCACAATATTTTTTTACAATAGAAAAAATCGGGAATCGTGCAGTGATTGAATTTTAATTTTTGAAAGATTTCAAAGCAAAGGAACTTTATGGACGAATGTTGAAAGTATATAAGGACTTTTCGCCTTCAATTAATACAGTAGAAAGATTGGTTTCTAAATTTTTTAACATGATCGTAAAAGCCTTTAAGATGATCCAAGTCAAGGACGTCCAAAAACAGCGACAACACCAGAAACCATAGAAAAAATTCAGTATATTATACAGGAAAACCGTCGAGTGACTGAAAGATATTTTATACAAGCCCTATAGGCAGTGTAAGCAATATTTTGACTGAAATATTGGGTTTCATAGAGCTGTGTGCAACGCTAACAATAACACAAAATCACATTCGATTGCAGCTTTCTCAGCGGCATTTAGAGTGTTTTCGAGAGGATAAAGTGTTTTTTGCGCGTCGATTCATCGCTACGGATGAGACTTGGGCCTATCAACATGATCCTGAATCAAAACCAGAGGGTAAAGCGTGCTGTAAACCTGCTTCTTTGGCTTTGAAACGAATTCGTGCTGAGAAATTAGCCAAGAAGGTGTTAGTAAAAGGTTTTTGGGATGCAAAAGGAATTTTGTTTTTACATTACATATAAACTGGTACAACAATATATTCTGAATATTATCCTAATCTAGTAGACAGAAAAATATAGTGAAAAAAGACCCGGTTCACAAGAAAATTCATTTTTCATCGGTATAATGCACACAAGAGCATTTCGACAATGAGTAAAGTTCCTGAATTAAAGATCGAATTTTTGGAGCATCCGTATTCACCAAATTTGGCCCATTGCGACTTCCTACTGTTTTCAAACCTAAAAATTCATACATGGAAAGCGTTTTTCATCAAATGATCAGGTCATCATAGATGTGTAAGCGTGCAGCCCTTCCAGATTCTCACTTCAGAGATGAAATTCACAAATTGGAATTTCGTTGGAACAAGTATGTTGATGTTTAGGGAGACTATACTGAATAATAAAGTATATTTGAAACCATAAAATTGTGTTTTTTTGCGAACCTCTAAACTTATTGAACAATCTAGTAAGTCAGGTGAAAAAGTTCTAGGTGCGCAAGTTTAAAATGTTTTTTTCATGAAAAATACGCAATTTTTTAAGAAAATGGTAAAACAATTTTTAGTCAAAGTATTGGCCCTCGCTTTTTACACATGTTATCCTTCTCTCGGACAATTTATGGGTACCACTCCAAACTATAGCTTCAACTTTCATTGATATCCATCCATCTAGCCATTTTTGTACATCCTCGACAGTCTTGAAGTGTTGCTCAGTCACTGCGTGGCCCATTGGTGAGAAAAAGTGATAATCAGAAGGCGCCAGGTCTGGTGAATACGGCGGGTGCGCTAGGAGTTTCCAACAAAACTAATAAATCGTTTCTTTAACCACTTTGGCTGAATATGCAGGTGCGTTGTTATGCTGCAGAACGACTTCATCGTGTCTTCGAGTCGATCCTGGGTGTTTTTCGATCAATGCGTGTTTTAAATTGACCATTTGTTGTCGGTAGCGAACGGTATTAACAGTTTCGCCGTGTTTGAGAAGCTCGTAGTACACTTCTCCCTTCTGATCCCACCACACATACACACACAGCATTGTCTTCTTTCCAAAAAGATCCGGTTTTGTACTCGATGTTGATGGTTGTCCTGGCGTTACCCACAATTTCTTACGTTTGGGATTCTCAAAATATATCCATTTTTCATCGCCAGTTACAACCAGCTGCAAAACATCTTTTCTTTTGTGGCGTAAATGCACAATTCCGCAACCAATTTTTCGTCTTTTCATCTGTTGTTCGTTCAGTTTGTGTGGAACCTATTTTTCAACCTTTTGAATCTTCCCCATAGGAAATGGTTTCCTGAGTGAGATTCAACTACTCCGCCACTATTTGTTGTGTTTGTGTATCGTCTTCGTCCAATAATGCTTGTAATTCGTCGTCTTCAAACTTGTTTGGTCGATTTTCGCGTTCTTTGTCAATAACATTGAAATCGCCACTTTAGAAACGTTGAAACCATCATTCACAAGTCTTGACAGCTGGAGCAAGATTGCCGTAAGCCTCTACAAAATTTCGATGACTTTCCGATGAAGAAAATCATTACATGCCGCAAATTGCTCAAAATTCGACATATTTAACACGAAAAAGAAGTATGCTACTAACTTGTAAACAACTAAACGAATATGAGATTTTGTACTGTTTTGTAGTCTTACCAAAAAATGGCGCTTTGGTTTCCAAATGTTACTTTAATATATTTCATGCGTCATCTCTTGGCAACAAAACAACATTTTAAGCTTGCGCACCTGGTAATCAAAATAAAAGTAGGTAAGATAAAGTTTATAAGATGATTACGAAGGAAAAATAGTACAAGAGAAAATTGCGCATAGGAAATTTATTATTATAGAATGGTTTTTCAACTTTATCTGAATTGATCACATAGTTGACAGGTTTCTTTTGG
The DNA here is from genome assembly GCA_033557835.1 of Helochares maculicollis. Classification (NCBI taxonomy): domain Eukaryota; kingdom Metazoa; phylum Arthropoda; class Insecta; order Coleoptera; family Hydrophilidae; genus Helochares; species Helochares maculicollis. The sequence goes on along the minus strand of JAWQRO010000098.1, from coordinate 51,705 downwards.
CCTATTTAATAAGAAACAAATAGTCATCTACCTTAAAATATATGTAATTTATTTTTATGATCTACGAAAGTTACAGCAATAATAAATAAATAATGCAGTCATACGCCACAAACAAGATCATTTATCGATTCAATATAAGGCTAACATAATAATATCATATTCATGAATGTTTGGATCGGCGAGCAAAGGATTGTATAGAGCAGGATGATAAATGTGAGTGTGTCGATCAAAAAATGGAGTAAAACTCGCTGGCTAGGATAATAAATGACAAAGCGATCTTTAAGGTAATTAATAAATCTCCGGCTGGCTTGATATGATTGTTTTCCTTTCAACTCCTACACTAACCATCAAACTAATTGAGGCCATCAACTACTAGTAATACTCGGCGTTATTGTAGTCCGTTGTTTTACCGCTCGAGTAATTTGCAAAGTCGGTACCTTAATGATAATTACGAGCTCGTTATATAGAGCGAGGTTTACAAGGACTGTCCGTGTTCAACTAGATGATCTAATTTATCAGGTCTTAAATCTTCCACCGGTAGCTCTTTAAGTGCGACGAAGTTCTGCCCATTTTCTCCTTCCCTGGTCGGTGCAATGAAGCAGGTGACTTTATTTTCTCGAATTGCGTAATAGATTTTGCCTTCGCGGCATGATAAATGAAATAATGCGTAAATGAAGCAAGTGAAATAACGAATTAGAGAAATATTACCCCGGAGCAAGGATATGAGTAATTGCAAGCTATATTTCTATAATAATTAAGTCCTTTCTAATTAACCCTCCCTATTTTTGATTTCAATTTATGAAATTGCATTTTAATACTAAACAAAAAGAAACTACAGCCAGAGAGAAATGTTAGTTAGTAATCAAATTCAGTGAATAGCCAAATTTTTAACAAATGTAAATATAAACACTTGTAATTTTTGTAGCAAGTAGACCTGTTAAATCAACAACACTTTTTGCACAATAAAGCACGTGGATAAATCTTGCTCAAAGAATATGAAATTTCCAGAATGCGAAAAATGTACGTTCATGAAATATATCAATAAGTAAAACTGTTTCCGTAAGTCTGTGTCATCTAGCGTTATAACTTGATTTATTAGTATTTCTTCAGCTCTAGAGACCACAGAAGTGATATGGTCATTATTAATCGAAATCTATTGAAAACGTGGCAGTTTCGTAACATAAGCATCCTACACACAGAGGCAAAATCTAAGTTTCAATCTGAAATTTGAATGCAGTGCAAAATGAGAACATCGACCAAATTTTCTAACACCAACCAAATAATTATAACCGCGTTGATTTATTCATAAAATACATTCCTTCATTAAGAGCCTGGTTTCAAATACCGCTAGAATACATCACTTATCGCCCTCATTGATCACAAAATCAACTTGGTAGCTGAACAAAGAAAGTATATGAAACCAAGAACAACATTACTCGCATTCACATATGTCAGTAGCACAAAAGGATAACAGCGGCTTCCAATTTTCGATAGCATCTAATTTTTTTTATTTACTTTGCATTTGCCCTCATCGTGATATGGAGGCCGCAAATGATGGTCAAATTATTTATATGCATCGTCAGTCATTGTCGAATTAATTGGCAAAATCAGTTTTGAAGATCTCGCTACCAAACATTCGCGAAACAGTTATTTTCGAACCAAACCAAAAAAAAAAGTATCGGATTACTTCTATCACAATGCTTCTTCAGCACATACACACGACCACTATTACCTTTTACGCGATTTAACTCAGCGCTACGTCAAGAGAAGTTGAACACCTTAACATGAATTCTTTTTCTCCTCCATTGCGTGACAGCGTTTCTTTTTCGTTCGACTTAATATTAATTATAAACAAAACTATAAACGCTTAGTAATTACAATAAATTTTAATTAACCTAACTTTAGACTAGTATTAATTACGGCTAACAGTTCACTTAAAGCAAAACAATTAAGTTAATTAATTAGAACTTGATTTCAGGTGGATAAAATTGTAATTATGTTATCAGACAAAAGCAACATTTATTAGAACCTAGAATTTATAGCTGAGTAAACTATGTTTACATCACAAGCCAGGCCAGCACAGCACGGTCTAGCTCAACTTAGACTACAACAGATTATTATAAAGCTTGTAATTGATGAGAGTTATTAAATTAAAGCGTGTGCTAATAATTTTTTATCTAAATTGTTCAGAGGCACGAAGGGAAAATCATGCGAGAATACGCAATGAATTTTAATACCCGTTGAAATTTGTCTCTCAAGGATAAAGTATTTACTTTTGATGCTTTTATTGGTTTTCAATAATTCGATTCACAACGATTAACTTCCTAGATTACCAGTAATAACATCCACGTTTTGTTCATTTTTTATCACGTAAAATATTGAATTTTAACAAAGCGGCAATTTTATTGCGTAAGATGCGTATTTTGTGTTAATTCAAAATATCAATATCTTGCTCACTAAATTACACCTCTATTAAATTCGACGTGCTTGTTGAATCCCATAATGGAATTTTTAGAAGCAATATGCATATTATTAAGTATTTATAGCAATAAGGCAAGGTATTGAGGAAGTTGTGATTAGGAGGATTTTATTACTCAGGAAGAAGCATGCCTAATGTGTTTTTAAAGGTGAAAATAATTTGTGAGGAGCTTAAAAATTTGCTTTGTTAAATAGGTGCAACTTAAAACATTCTAACAGTATTTTTGATAACATCGCATGCGTTAGAGAAACCGAAAATGCAATTGAAAATTCGTAGATGAAGCATACGAATCGTGCTTGCTTATGTTAATAGAAACTCCTCCCAGGCAGTGAAAATACTGTTGAAATTGAATATGGAAATTGTCATCCTCAATTATTTCTATCTAACGGGCCTTAATTATGTAGTGGCCACTTAATTTGTAGCAAGGCCAGCTTTTAAATTTCGCGTAGGCAGTAGAAACGTGTTTATTTTTGTTTATTGGCTCTTTACATACAAATTCATTGGTCAACCGCCACAATCTAGGTTACTGACATTGTAAATATAGAATTTTTAATTAAATTTATTACATACATGCCTCATTTCGTTACGTTACGTTAACGCGATGATCGGATTTTCTCGTATTGGGCGAATAATTTTGCGTTGTAGAACGCTTAGTTTTTATAGGGACAATAAAGATGTCATAAAAATTTTTCGCGCCCGTTTCGTTTCCGATTTTGTAACCATCGCTTCGTTGGGTAATATGCAAATGTATACAAAAATATTTAAACCCAACCTCTGGATCCAGCAGATTATCTGCATTGAGTATGCTTGTACCTACGGTTAGTACAAGCAATGCTTAAATAAATACAGCTGAAATGGGATAAATTATACTTCGCATTAATAATGTAGTTACAGAAAAATTTCGAACCCCTGTCGATAAGGCAGTTACAGTAACATGAAGTGTTGCCAGAAACTCAGTGGGTCGCTCTTGAGTTAAATCGTTTTCTACTACTGAATTCATAAATTATAAATGTATAAATATTTAAATTGTCCTGTGTGTGGAATTAAAGTGTAGGCTGATGTAGGAGATGTTTCAATTTGTAAAAATATCTTGGTGGTACATTCCTCAGAGAGAAAAAAGCAGGGAGCGTAATATTCAAATGTTATTTGAAATAGCTACAATTAAAACTATAATCAGCTGGTACAATTCACCTGCTAATTTATTAATTGAAGTCTATAGACCATATCATGAGTTAATGATGCGTTTTATACTATAAACGCTTATAATTATCAGTCAGCACGACCATTTTAATCACGACATTCGCTATTAGGCACGGATTCCTACCTTTTGAGCTTAAAATATGATAGCGTATCTGAAATTAATCAATCCTTACCGTGACTACTTTTCTGTAATCTTACATGCTTGCTAGGCGATGATGTTCCCATAGAGTTGTGTTGAAACTACGATTTAATTAGATGCTCACCAATGGCAGGTTCTTAGGTACGGAAAAACGTCCTTGATATACATATTCAAAGTCGTGGGTATGTACAGGCTTCATGTCATAGTATTTATAAAATATATCAATAGAATGATTCGTTTTGCAATCGTTTCTGCATCTTAGTTGGTTTAAATAAGTAACGATCGTAGTTCAGTGATTGGAACGATACTTCTGTGGCTTTACCTAAATTCGGAATAATTCCAAAAGAAATAATAATACCTATTTATACTAGGTTGTCCAATAAGTTTTACGGTTGGATAAGAAAAACACAATTTTATGGTTTGAAATACACTTTATTATTCAGTGTAGTCTCCCTGAACATCAATACACTTATTCAGAGGAGTTTCTAGTTTATAAATTCTATCGCTGAAATGACAATTTGACATTTTATGAAAAACGATTTTCTCGCATGAATCTTTAAGGTGCGCAAGTTTAAAATGTTGTTTTTTTTTTCATTAAATTAACGCAATTATTTAAGAACAATGGTAAAACATTATTTATTTCAAATATTTGCCCTCGCTTTTTACACATTTTATCTATTTCTCGACCATTTTATGGATACCATTAAAAAAAAACCTTCAACTTTCATTAATATCCAGTCATCGAGCCATTTTTGTACATCCTCGAAAGTGTTGATCAGCCAGTGCGCATCCCATCCATGAGAAGCTTATCAAGTCAGAAGGTGCCAGGCTTGGTGAATACGGCGGATGGGGTAGAAGTTTCCAACCAAGCGGAGAAATGGTTTCTTTGACCACTTTGGCTGAATATGCAGGAGCGTTCTCATGCTGCAGAGTGACTTTGCCGTGTCTTCGAGCCCATTCTAAGAGTTTTTTGATCAATGTATGGTTTAAATTGATCATTTGTTGTCGGTAGCGGACAGTATTAACTGTTCCGCCAGGTTTGAGAAGCTCGTAGTACACTACTTTCTGATCCCACCATACACATAACATTGTCTTCCTTCCAAAACGATCTGGTTTTGTACTCGATGTTGATAGTTGTCCTGGCGTTACCCACGATGTCTTACGTTTAGGACTCTCAAAATATATCCATTTTTCATCGCCAGTTACAACCCAATGCAAAAAACAGTTCGTTCAGTTTATGTAGAACCCATTTTCCAACTGTTTGCATCTTCTCCATGGCTCTCAGGCGATTGGAAATGGCTTGGCGAGTGACATTCAACTGCTCCATCATCATTTGTTGTGTTTGTGTATCGTTTTCGTCCAATAATGCTTGTAATTCGTCGTCCTCAAACTTGTTTGGTCGTTTTTCACGTTATTTGTCAATAACTTTGAAATTGCCACTTTTGAAACGTTGAAATCAGTATTCTCTAGTCTTGACAGTTGGAGCAAGATTGCCGTAAGTCTCTGCAAGAATTCGATGACTTTCCCATGTCTTTTTCTTTTGATTGAACATGTTTACTTGGCTCAAAATTCTACATGCTTAACCCGAAAAAGAAGAATGCTCCTAACTCGTAAACAACTAAACGAATATAACGTTTTGTAGTGGGCAGTGTTACCAAAAAATAGCTCTTTGGGTTTCAAAGGTTACTTCAATAGATTTCATGCGCCATCTTTTGACAACAAAACGACATTTTAAAATTACGAACCTAGTAGACCCCACTCTCATCCATAGTGATGAATCGACGAACAAAATTCACTTTATCCGTTCAAGTCAAAATCGCATTCGAATATGTTTTTGTTCCATTATTAGCGAATGCGATGCCCATTGAGCACACAGCATTCTGAAACCCAATACTTCAGTCAAAATATTGCTTTTGCTGCCAAGGGGCTCTACTAAACCTCTTTCAGTCACTCGATGATTTTCCAGTACGATATCCTGTATTTTTTCTACGATTTATGGTGTCGTTGCTGCTTTTTCGCATCCTCGAGGTGAATCATTTTCAAGACTTGTACGAGCACGTTTAAATTCAAATGCGTTTCTATTGTACTAAATATAGGCGAAGAGTCCTTACAAACTTTCAACATTGGTTCATAAATGTCCTTTGCTTTTACACCTTCCAAAAATGAAAATTCAATCACTGCACAATACTTGTTTTTCCCTTGTAAAAAAATACTGTGACACGTCGTTTCTAAATGTCTTGAAAACAAAGAATGAATTGACTGAAATGAAACTGTATATACGTTCATATGATGAGGGTGCCAACATAACAAAGTAGCTAGTATCAACTTTATGAATAACCTAGTACGTATTCATAGTTTTGATACAGAACGAGAGATTATATTGCATGCTCCAGGCCGATATTTCATATGCGTTACTAAGAAACTATCAAAATAAACAGACAACCTTTGAGGCATTTTACTGCTTCGGCTCTTCAATTAGCATTTATAGCCTCTAACCCTAACAGCAATCCTGGAACGCAGATATGCGAATCTGTTTGATCTTCAACAAGATTTAGATACCAGTCTATCATACGTTAAGTCTGAATATTTGCTACTGTGTTAATTAACTTCATTTATACAGTTTCCGCTGTAGCGATGCATGAAATTCCTGATGTTATTGCCAGATAACGCTGATTGATCTCAGTTATCATTGATCGCAAGAGCGAAATCCAATATTACAGTAATAATTATATCCCGAAGCTTCCAAAAGGTAAACAATCTAAAACAAGATTCTCGTAAAAACCATACCTCAATATTATTAAATGCGTTAAAACTCTTCCAACAAAAGTCGCCCGTAGATCTTTTTAACACACAGATATTCCATCACGAAGATATTAACACACAAAGGTAGTGTTAATTAACAATCGTTTTATAAATGTAACTAACACCATAAATCATGGCCACTTAGAAGTAGATCTTACAGACAGTTACATCACTTCGAAAATTTACTTGTATGGCAAATATAATTAAACAGAGCCTAAAATTTAGTGTTCAGCTTTACTAAGTGCTAGCTTTGAGCTAGATACGTGACAGGCCATTTGCTATTTACTCCTTAATAATGTATTTAGATAAATAGTTAAGATAATTTTAATTATATGGTAAATAAAATCAAGTTTAATGCTTAAATCTATCGGGTAATCTCATATTTTACAAGAAAGAACATGTGTAAAGATTTTTGTATAAGTCATCGAGGTGTTACTGGTCCGCCTTAAGACATTTTTTTATTTGGTTGGTTTCTATTGGATTCTTCTTTCGAAAGATTAAATTTGGTCGGTTCTTTTTGAGACTTTAGGAGAGTTTGTACTTGTCAAGTTTTGATCGCTTAATGGAGTAGCGAGTATGAAATGTACGGTACTTCTAGAAGCACTCAAGTACTAATGGCATTGCGGTAGCCCATTAAAAGTAGAAACAGTTCAAATCAATCAATACTGAAAATGTGCTGCGTCATTACTATTACTTTGTGTAGTATATCGTGAATTGCGAGCACGAGCCTGTGTAGAATGATAGTTGATTACAGAGGAAAAACTTGACTATCCGAATTGAGAATTTTGATATTATCGGATAATCGTTTTGTCGGTTTTGAATGTAATTCGAGCGGTTTATTCCAATTTGTATTTTGAATTACAGTACAATTTCTGCAGAGCAACATATCGTAATTGTTGTTCATATTTTAGCATATTCAATTAAATGCAGGGGGCATTCTATACAAACATACAACTACAAGTGTCCGTTAATGGAATCGAACATTCAAGAATATCGAGTCCACCTACTGTATACGGCCAGTAAACTCTTTATCTGTACAGGAAATATAGGAGGCGGACAAAAACTTCAGGTACATTTTGTATTCTTCTATTTTCAGTGGGAACTGAGCCGGAGCTCCATCGTAAAAGGCAGAATAATCTCGTTTAGTGCCAATTCGATATGAACGATTCTTGACTGGTAGATTGTTTCCAGCATATTTAATTTGGATTCTATTAAGCCCTCCGTGTACGTCAATAAAGTTGTAAAGAATTGTGTCAGCTCTAGCTAGTACAACTAGACTGGAATGTGTACATTGGATAGATTACACCAGAGATAAAGCAGTAGCCTCAAAGAAAAAGTAGAAACCTGTCACTTATTTATAAAAGACAGGACCAAATTTACTGTTATTGCACTTATTTTATTACATTTTATTCAGAGAACAAGGACGGACGTACAAGATATTACGAAATCAATTTCAGTTCGCTGAAAAAGGGAGTACTTGGACGAAACGAGCTTCAGCTCCACCGTTAGCAATTTATTAACTCTAACTAAAAAACAAGCTGCTAATAAAATGGTACCTATGCTGTAAAAAATAAATCATTACGCTATTAATAGTATATTAATGAGCCATCCGTTTGAAATTGAATTGAATTGAATTGAAAATGTTGGGCACAATGTACTCCGGGTTAGAATGTCCGGCCTTCATCAATCAAGGAAGATTAAGCAGTCAAAACACTTCTTTTATGAAGCTATTAATTTTTTATCCATTCAATAATTCATTAAGCTTACCATATTTTAATTTAATAAACTTTCGATTTCTATTTCATTGTAATTAAGACTGCGACGGTTTCAATTTAACTGATTTGTTAATTATCATGCTAATTATTTCCAGGAATTATTTACTATTATCTAGCTAATTACACAATTGTTTTCTGTGTAGTTCATGTATATAAAGCTTTTCTTAAGCCCAGTGATGACTTGTGCCTAGCAGCTTGTCAAAATCTTTTGCTGCATACCTTTCATTTCCAAGAAATATCTTGAATATAAATCAATTTAAATATTTTATTCTAGATATATTCCACCAGAAGTTTTTTGAAGTTTTTGCCTCGAAACGCACTAAAAAATGCTGCGTATAATCACTGCAGTGTAAAATTAAATTAAATTATAATCACGATTCTAAGAATCGTTTCGTATCATTAAGCAAATTTGGTATATTCATTATGAGCAGGTAACTGTTCAGAAATTTATTTAATTAACTCTTACGTCCTCTACTAAAAATTTCACGCCTCTTTACTTGCTTTGCTGTTGATAATTAATTTTCAAATATTTCAATTCTTGAGAACTTAATTCTTACTTCGCAAGAGTTGATGATTTTCATGCGTTTTGATCAAATAGAAAAAAACATTTAAACTTTTCAGATCTTGGTAAGATGCTTAAATTGCTTAAATAGTCATTATGTGCTTTGCTCCTTAGTGGAAGCTTCTATTTTTTAAATCGCTTGTGGCTGAGTTAGTGCTTTATACTTCAATATTGACAAGATTTCTGAGTTTTTATGATTTTTGTGGTATTTTATGTGGTTTATGCTTTTGGGGAAAGTCGATGCTCAGTGCCTGAAAACAGCAGTGTCGAACATAACATTGAACGATGCAATGTAACTTCTTGGCTTACGTTACATTTCTGCCACTGGCGCGTATATTTTTTATAGAAAGATTACACTAGGAATTCTGTATTGAATCCATACTTTTCTAACAATATAATTACGCCATGTTTTGTGGTATTCAAGTTTTCACTTTTAGAAATCTAGAGTGACTACCTACAGATTTTGCTAATTTGTACTTGATAGGATTGAGATATAATTTAATTTTTTCAGATGTCGAATTTTATTTCTACTGATAAATTTATTTTTCAATTATTGCTGCAACAGTAGTAAAATAGTCCTTAAGCTGTGACAACCTGTAATAATTCATATTGTGTTAATTGATAACTTAAAGGAAATCACATGAGACTTAAATATAACTCCTAGAAATGGTAACACCATTCGGTGTGAATCTGATAGCTGCAGAAAAGTTTAAAACAAATAAACAAAAGCAACGATTTGCAGGAGCTTGCTGTACACAATATACTAAATCTCACTTTACAGACTGGATAAATTCTATCACAATTTAAATCATTATATTAAACTACTACACATCTGACAGCATCTACTAGTTTTAGTCTAGATCGGTCTTCGCTTCAACAAAAAAAAAGTAAGCACACTCATATAACCACATATTCAAACTTGAAATCTTGACATCTACACACCCTTAGTATTTAATTTCGAAATAGCAAGAAAACAGCCTTAAAACTTTTAATTATCAAAGAATAATTAATAATTTAGACGTTAACACTCTGATCCTTCGCAGACCTGGCAGTGAAACACCTTTTACCTCTTGCAAATTGAATATATCAAAAAGTATTGTAATGAAGAATGGCAGAAATAATTTCGGCGCTAGATATGGCAGCCCGATTACGTCTCTCCAGCCTTAAAGGCAGCTATCCTATTAAAGTTTTCTGTGTGGTTCATACGTATTCTCTAATGAATAACATATTATAATTCATATCTATACATAGCGATGCAGAATTTATAATCCAAATATATTTAACAAAACCATAAATGGAAAGTATTAAAAGATAGTTTCAAACTAGTTAGAAGTGGTATATCAACCAATCCAATTGGTTACACTTTATTGGTTCATTAAATAATAATATGTGGATTAATTATAATATATTTGACATTTATTTATATATTCATGATCATTCACGAGAGGAAATTGTCTCATCTTTGATATACAGAGCAGCTTGCAATTTCGAAATATTTTTATATGCTATATAGTAGTTCATCATAACTGTGATGAATAATCGGCCGTACTTTAATCTTTAATCCTTGATTTTAATCACTTCGAAAGTTGAATAAAATTGCTTACTTTGAACACTTGTTTGCATATCAAACCAAATACCAATTTATCACGTCACAAAATTAAACAAGAACCACTTTGAATTAAGAACTAATTACCTAAAACTAAATAAAATACCTTCCTTTAAGAAATGTTTTACTTATTTGGTTTCTGGTTCAAAGCTATTTTCGCCAAAACTACTTACTCGCATTAAACCCTTTACTTTTGCTTTTGTTTGGAATTTACCTACTGTCTTTTAACAAGGGTGGTCGTGCAATAAATTTGAACGTGTCACGCTTGATTCAAACACAAGGAAATAATATTGTCGCAAAAGCACTAACCTGCGAAAAAACGACACGCATGAGGAAATACTATCTCTTATTAAATTTCAAATTTACCCCTATAGTGCTCAAATTAGTTTTAAATATTGATTTGTTGATTCCTGAACAATGAATTTTAATGTAAATAAAATTGTATGTACATTAGCAGCCGGTAATAATTAATCCGAAATGAGTAATAACCCATATTTCGCCGATATATTTTAATCAACTGGCAAAATTGCTTTTAGTTTGCGCATACATGAAGATCTGCAATCTACGCAATAATTTTTCACCGCTAAAAGAGGAATTACCAAAATTAAAATTTAAAATGCAAAAGTTGTGATTAAGTGATGATCATTAAGTTGTCAGGGTTCCCATATTTCATGTAAAATTGTTTAATGAGTAAAATAATTGCTGTGCCTACAGAGGATCAGATAAATCACCCTTAGGTGAAACTTGATGGTAACAATGTAATAAGCCAAATTGAAAATTCAGACTCTTTAACATTTAAATATCAGTGTTTTGGATCCTTTGGCGGCGCGAGGTGTAAATGATATTTAAGGTGCTATGCGCTAGGAGCAAATCTTGATATATTGCACAGGAAACGTGGAAAGAATTCAGCGTCCGAAAAAGGGTTGGCGAATATAAATTTACAACTGTCATTAAGATATGTTGCGTCTTATCTGGACTAATAAAATTTTCGAAATAGTGTGAGAAAATGTTTACTTAAAATTCTTACAAGCTCATATCTAGATCGATAAACATAATTAAAGATTAAACGGTATGTGGCGAAATATTTTTACGACACTTTTCAGAATGCCCGCGCTTAAATTACTACGCACCTTCCGTTGCAGAAAATGATTTTATGAAAATCTTCACTTATTTCTTCAATGTTATTGCAAATTTATGCACCGCAGTTATCCAATGGCCGATTCGAATGATGCAAAGATATATGATTTCCTCTGCTACATCCAAATATATACAGCAACATTTCAGCACTTCAACATTTAAGCCAAATCGCATGAATTATTCACAAGTGTAACTCCAGAAGTCTTTTGTAATTGCCGTTGGTGGAGACGTTGATTCACTGAATCAAGACGGTTTTTAAATGATAAAATATTGGAAGCACATTAAAAATAAATAATTCAAGTTTGAATGTTGATTGCTAAATTTATATATGCCCATTTACACCAACATTAGAAATACGACTAACCTTAAATGGAAGAAATAGATTACAAAAAAAAGGTTTAACGCTCGGAATTGAAGTGGAATCATTTATAAGATTGCTTTTCTCGCTTGACTATCAAGAAGAATCTATAAAACATGCTGGAAGTTTTATTTACGAACTGGTTGAAAGTTGAATTTGCATTCAAAATACGAAATAACACTTAAGATGAGTCGGATATGAATTAAAATATTAGATAGAATACTATCAGGAGCTAGAATTAGCCAACATTTGCACAACCTATGCATATTTAATAAGCAATTAATATTTGCATGCGTCAAGCTATGAAAGGAAATCTTACTAGAACAGTCAACTGTAAGTAGAGTGGATTGAAAAAGATTCACTTTAATTTGGTGTTATTCAACAAATTAACAAATTACACTTAGACATTTCTACATCCGCCATAGGTTTACTACTTGAAGATAAATTTGTATATCAATTTCAAAATTTCTATTACGAAGCACTTGTTGAGTTAGAAGTCATTTATATAAAGTTCTTTTGAAACGAAACGCTCGCCGAAAGGAGTTGTGACTACTACAGAGGCATTTCTATAGAATACTTAACAAGTCAATTTTCTACCATAAATCAAGCTGTGAGCCCACAATTAAAAACTGCAATATTTCATTTAATATTACAAAACTTATTATTACGCGAAGTAATTTTGATAAAGTACCGAAATTATTATATTCAAGTTAGCCTGAAAAATATGATAATATCAATAATTATCTTCAATCATTGGCGAAACACGCAGGAGTCTGCTTAGTAAATTATACGTGCCGTCCGAATTTTCCCATGAATACCAAATACGGTTGATTTACTGCAAAAATTAACCTGAAAGAAAGCAAGAATTTATAACCACGTCGATTGATTTATATGTTTGATCTTTCAGGTGTTTGGGGTATGCAACTGTGGTTGTTAGTGCACAATCTAAACTACTTTTGGAATTATTTCGGAATTGCCCGTTCTCGATTTTTCTAATAAATCTAATTGAGTGAGTAGATAATGACACGCTTTGAAGCAGATTTGTTTAACAACATAAATTGTGCATGGACGTGTTTGAAAAATTGATTTGGCCGCTTGAAATTCAGCAAGTTTGCGTTGCATCACTTAAGAATAATTTTTTGTAAATTGAAATCTGATAGCACGAAATATTATTTATTGAAGACGTCAAAAATGAATTCGAGCGAAGAAGTTGTTAAAAATATTCTCGAGTGGTTTATTTAAGAGGTTGCGAAACACAGGAACCAAGTAACTTGTTCTCAAATACCATGCGTCATAAAATTTGCATCATTCAATGAATGTATGACATTGGTGATCCAGAATAAGGTTAATGTATGATGAAATTGGGACAGCGTAAAAAATGTGCGGGCTTATGGCTATTATTTTCATTAATATAACGATTATTAGTTTTTCTGACTGCAATTATTTGACATTTTGGCAAGGCCTGCAGTGGATATCTTAGGCAAAAACGTCAAACATTAGAGAGCGAATCATATTACGAGTAGCTTAAATACAAACGCAAAGTTCGCTGCATTGCATTTATAATATCACAGCTTCTGCCTGCTTCGCGAAATAAGAAGCGCACCACAAAATATTTGCGATTAACGGCAAGCTTTTAACATTATCGAAAGTTATGCAGACGGGAGCTCCGGTTGGATAATTCCGAGATCGAAGCTCTGATAACAATGTCCAGTTGAGCCCTAATTGAGTGCGGCCAAACAATGCTGTATGGTTCAATGGCCACCTGGCAACCAAAGAACCACTAACCTTTGCTACTGCACCAATTATAAAGTTTCCATTTAGAGATAACACTGGAATCGCTGAAGCATTTCAGATAGTCCACCGATCAAAGATATTCCTCACTCAATGTTGAAGTGCATTACGAGCAGGATTGTGCAGAATTTTTATTGATACTTTGCAGCCGGTTTTATTAATCCTGACAGACTTTATCTACCTGTCCTGGTTTTAGATAAGGAAAAGAATAGAATTTATTCATTATACAGAGTTTGAATTAATATCTTTGTTTGATCATTAATTATATCCGACAGAAATTACTCCTATTCGTAATTTTTGCCGCGGGCATAACCGATTGTTCTTCATAGCGTAGAATAAAATCGCCTAATGAAACATATATAACATATTATTCAATAGAAATATTAAAATGTAAATGATCACCAGCTCGCTTCATTTACCTCCGTAGATTAAGCCGCCGTTATAATGTTCTTTATTGCGTGCGATAAATAAAGTAATAATAGCAGTTCCATCATATAAATATAGCAAAAGTAATAGCAATTACATACGGAATTAAAGATACCCAATAAAAGTTGTCATAATTCAATGTAAGCATGAATTATTAAGCAATTAAGAATCCTTGTTAAAGCAAATGCATTCGCAGGATGTGTGTGAAAGCCATGCGACATTTACAGCTCACTTCGATCATCACAAACGTGATAAATTGGTGACGAGTTGGGCAACCCAAGGATGCGGCCACATTTTTCTAACGCTACAAAAACGTTGTCGTTCCAAATTTATTCCTTTATGACTAAAATTTTCTAATAATCGTCAGGTATGATTGCCTTACTTGAGAAATAATTTACTATTACATTTGATGTGGAAACTAATTTTGTCTCGGTCGCTGCAATTTGCTCTAATTTCACCCCTGATTTGTCATGAAGCAACAAAACCTTGTTCTGTTTCTAACTTCATGATGTAGCATTTCTTTGAGAAAATCGAAAGCAAGACACAATCTTTCAGTCACGGGGAAACTACGATTAGCTTATGACAAAGCTTACATTTTGGGAATTGCAACTGCTAATACCGAACACAGATTTAGAATTTAGGAGATCTGATTCGCCGCTATGTACATGGTACGCAAGTTTAAAAATGTCGATTTTTTAATGAAAAATACGCAATTAATTAAGAAAAATGGTAAAACATTTTTTGTTCAAAGTATTGGCACTGGCTTTTTACACATTTTATCCATCTCTCGGGCAATTTATGGATTCTATTCCAAAAGAAAGCTTCAACTTTCATTTATATTTATTTGTCGAGCCATTTTTGTGTTGCTCAGCCAGTGTGTGTCCCATCGATGAGAAGAGGTGACATTCAGAAGGCGCCAGGTCTGGTGAATACGGCGGATTGGGTAAAAGGTCCCAACCAAGTGCAGAAATCGATTCTTTGACCACTTTGGCTGAATGTGCAATGGCGTTGTCATGCTATAGAATCACTTTGCCGTGTCTTCGAGCCCATTCTGTCGGTAGCGGACGGTATTAACTGTTTATCTGGATTTGGGAAGCTCGTAGTACAAGTAGCTCGTAGTTCCTTCTCCTCTCAAAAAATTCGGTTTTGTACTCGATGTTGATGATGGTTGTCCTGGCATTACCCACGATTTCTTACGTTTGGAATTCTCAAAATATATTGATTTTTTATCGCTAGTTACAACCCGATGCAAAAAAAACTTTCTTTTGTAGCGTAAATGCAGCAATCTGGACACAGTTTTCCGTCTTTCCATGTGTCGTTCGTTCAGTTTGTGTGGAACCCATTTTCCAACCTTTTGAATCTTCCCCATGGCTCTCAGGCGATCGGAAATGGCTTGCCGAGCGACATTCAATTACTCCACCATCATTTGTTGTGTTTGTGTATAGTCTTCGCCCAATATTGCTTGTAACTCTTTGCCAATAACAATGAAATCATCACTTTTGAAAGAGTGAAACCAGCGTTCACAAATCTTGATAGTTGGTGCAAGATTGCTGTAAGTTTCTATAATAATTCAATGACTTTACGATGCCTTCTTCTTTCGATTGAATAAGAAAACAACGAATATGATGTTTTCTAGTGAGCAGTATTATCAAAAAATGGCGCTTTGGACTCCAAATGTTACTTCTATAGCTTTCATGCTCCATCTCTTAACTACAAAACATTTTAAACTTGGGCATCTGGTTTTTACGTTAAAATTTGTACCATATACTTTTAAGCAATTATTACAGAAAAAATGATACTTTTATTAATGTTAGTTGTTTCAAAGAGCTTAAAGCAAAACTTTAAGAAATGTTTTTTAGACACATTGGAATTAGAACCATGGCTTGGTCTTTTCCAGACCAATCCCTAGAGTGCCAAATGACTAAATAGCAGGGAATACAGTTGGGCTAAAACAAAATAAAACACACACGTTAGAAGAAAACCCTAAGTTTAACTATTCACTAAATGTTTTTACATAATAACATTTATTATACTCTGCGAAATTAAAATGCTATGGCATGTCAGTTGAAATCCAAAGCGATAAAATCTTACAAAAGATAATGGGAGCTATATAAAGGCAAATCGATGAAAAAATGCAATATATATTGTAAAATCGACGAGTGACTAAATGAGGTTTAGTTGAAGCCCTTGGCATCCCATTGGACAGTATAAGCAATATTTGACTGAAGTATTGGGTTTCAGAGAACTGTGTGCACAATGGATGCCGCATTTACTAACAATATATGCCGCATTTACTAACAATGGAAAAAAACGCATTCGAATGCGACTTTCTCTTTTCCAGCTCCAAAACGAGTTCGTGTCCAGAAATCCGCCAAAAAGGTGTTAACATCAGATTTTTGGGACGTGAAAGGAATTTTGTTCGTGAGGTATTTGCAAACGACTAAAACAATAAATTCTGAATATTATTGTGGTCTTTTAGACCAGCTGAAGGAAACCATTCGAGGAAGAAGACACGGGCTGCAGACAAAAATCGTTTTTCATCACGACAATGCACTGTGTCACAAGAGCATGACAATGGCCAAAATCTATGAATTAAAGTTCGAATTGTTTAAGCACCCACCGTATTCACTATCGACTTCCATCTGTTTCTAGACCTTCAAAAACTCTGTTTTCAGCAAAGTGTTTTCAATTTAAAAACACTCTGAGGTGCAATATGATTTATTTGTGTGTCTAAAACACCAACTCCCTCAAGACAATCTCAATCAACTCCATGTTTTTTAGTATAAAGTGATGTATTCCGAAAGTTTAGATAAAGTAAAGTAATATTGGGTCTTGGATTTTTTATCATATGCAAGTTTGAAGCTTGTAGTTTGTTACTTATAAATCAGTACAATATTATAAACAATAAGTCTGTTCCGGAAATTCAGAAAATTTGAAATTTTGTGCCAGGCTTGCCGAAGACATTGCGTCTAAATTTACTACTTAATTTGAATTTTAAAATAGCTCATGAATTATGAAAACTATGGCTCCCATTAGCGATGCAATATTGAGCTCACATAGCCATTCCTTAAACTCATATTTACAAATGAGATGTGAAGTATGTCACTAATTTTAAGAAGCAAAACTGATGAAGCTTCAAAAATATTTCATTGTATTCAGTATTAATAGTATGGCAATCTTTCATGAAAACATAAACAATAAACTACACATATGTTGCTCGTGCATTTAAACAATTCATGATGTAGCTGGTTTCCTCAGAGCAAAGTGTTTGCCTTACCAATATTAAAATCACTTAAGTGCACCTTATCTGTAAAGTCTTTTCAGCATATTTGCGCTGCACTTTACTCTGGATTTGGATATTTTTTAGCAAATGACGACCATTCTTTATATAATCATCTGTTTTGCATAATTTGAGAAAATCGAAACCGTTGTACTTTCTAATGGATACGTTGTTGACTTTATGCTCGCCACCCCTGACTGCGAAACTGGTCAGAACTGTACTAAAACTGATATCTTACGTCCGCAAGGTACTCAAAATTAATCAACAGATTCCCATGGCTATAGTTCATTATGTCCGACGTTGAAAATCTCGATTTAATGATCCACTTTTAATTTACATTCGTTGCCCCCGAAAACCAAAAATAATTAATCAACTCGTACAACAAGCCGCTTGGGATTCTAAGTAAACACAAAACAATAAAATAAACATTATGACATGTTGAAAAATACCGCGAATAATAAATACAGAATGAGCAGTGCAACAATATACTGCACTCCTTAAACATAATTTCTGCCAATACGATCATTTATCTTGCCGGTCTTATTCTTTTTTGAAATCCACAACAGGTTAGTGATGTGTGGGAAGCTGTAATTATTTGATTTTGGGTCGAGATTTCGGCGACGATGATGAACATTCCACTTTATGTATAACACTGAAAGTATTATGTAAGTAATAAGCAAGGACCACCTGCGTTTACTTTAGTTCGAGGCTATTGCATTTTTCCGATTATTATAGTTATTTCATTCAATTGATCGTGCTTTTTAAGTATGAGCAATTGCTTAATACTCACTAATAGCTGTGATCTTCATGATCGCTCTGATTTATGAAGATGTGAAGAAAATTGCTTAAGCATATCTTTCATGCCTTAACATTAAAAAATGATAATTTTAAAGCGCTGTTAATAATTATCAATATCTAGAGTAGATTAGCAAATTAATAAATTTCATATTAATGAACTCTGTGTACTATTTTGTTTTTAACGATTTTTCTATTTACTTATTAAAGCATAGATTTCCAAATAATATTCAGTTGCTGAAAGATTAATACTGCTAATAATGTATTTTATAAATGATAATTTATAAGTTAGTCTAATGTCCAAATTACGCTTGAGCTAATAAATTGAAGGATAAAATGAAACATAAAAGTGCACTTATGGTAAATGTAATCAGCAGAAATACAGGACTATCTACTTAAAATACAAATCTATTTTATATCTCCAAACCAAGCTAACTTATAAACTACATTTAATATTTAAAATGAGCATTGAAATTTAAAAAAGCAAGCGAAAACTCATATTTGATTGCTACAATCGGCATATCTCCTAGTTTATCATTTGTAAGTTTACTGGGACAAGTCACTAGCCAATAATTTTACGAGTCATTCCATCGTCCTTTCCATTAAAGTTCTCATGTGTTACCAAAGAAATGTATCTTTAAAATAATGCCAATTAGTGGCCCGCATAAAAATTGTTGTATACTAGGATTGGTTGACACGATGATAAACTACAACTAGCCTCAGTACTTTCTATTGACGTACTTTTTACACAAGCTGTTTAGACAAACGATCATGTCTAAGCTAATGATCCGACGTCGCCCACGTCCACTTTACATCTTCACGAATATCCTGTGCCAGGTAATTAAATACCGACGAAGACTTATTGCACTGGCAACTGTTTTGTCGCCTCTGATATACCAGAAGTTCTAATAGCTTTTGTGTCTAGAGAATTTATTACTGTCTACGTAGGCCTATGATAAATTACCTGCGTTACACTTTATTAAATTTCAAAATTAATCACATTTAGCTGTAATCTGAGCCAAATCTGCAATATTCGATCGATATTCCTTTTACATCTAGGATAGGAACACTTGTAATGCGGCGATTACTCACGAAAATGTCGATAAAACATTTGCATAACATCGGATTATGAAGACGGATGGTGTTATACGGCTTGTTGGTTATTGATAAATTAGCAAATTTATAATAGAAAACTCACACAGAAGTTAGATCTTGATAAGGCAGTAACCTGATACTTGACAAGCAAAATTCAGTAAAGAAATTGGATATATAAACGATAGTGTATAAAAGAAACACAATCTGAGTTTATAAGATCAGATAAATAAAGGTCATCACTACCTACGCTAGTTGGCGATGTTTATCTGGCAATTTGTTAATATTTTTTTCTCAAGTTTGTATCATAAATTTCAATCAACGAAAAGTCTTAATAACCAAGATTTCTAAGAAAATAAAATAGAAGAATGACAGGATTAGATCAAGGACTTTAACGATACATACCCACATAATATTTGACATATTCGGTGTAAATGGAATGCATATTGAGGTGTGTGAATCAACTCTAAATATTATAATTGACCGGAGAGTTGGTTGTATACAATTACTCCGTTTACATCTTACGTACTTATTATTCATGCGAAAGTATGAAAATAATAATCTTGTGTGATGTGTTTGAAAGTGTGTCAACGGTCTTACAAGTGGAAAAGAAATTTCAACACTGATCTGATTTGAATAAAGCATAAATTTTCATTCTTGAATGATGAGATGGAAAAAATTATGAAAACGACATATAAGCACCAATCAAGCCGTTAATTTATTCAGACGGTGTTAAACGACCAGAAACAGAACGAGATGACAAGAAAACGTAACGCCATTTTAGCTACAGCAACACCACCTGTCAGTGTGTGTAATTGCAACGATCTTAAATTACCCGAAACAATACAAGAATTAGCATAAAGCGAAAAGATGACAAATTATTCAAAATTGGCAAATTATGTAATGGCAGGATACGGCTGTCAAACAATTTGTAGACTAATATTTTTTGATATTGCAATATATTGACACGTTGTGGGAACGGAAGCAATAAAAACACATTTTGCAATTTATCAAACTTCCTATAATTTACGTCAAAATAATAAATGCTAATTTGACATCTTAATTATTGGACCGGAAAAAACAAAAAATAATGTTTTTACTAATGCTTACTAAATTAGTGGATTGTACAAGAGGAGAAATGTATAATTTCGTAAGGAACTTCGGTAGGTGTTGGACACGTTCTTCGCGTGATGGACGGCGACCGAGTGTTACAATTTGCGACGTTACCGGATACAATCAATCATTATTAAACGTTCAAAATCACGAATAGATAGGTGATTATGAGAAACAGTAGCCATATACGTTAATAATCATCGGAATCTATCAATTAATTAAGTGGCTTATAAATTAGGTACCTCCTTATTTTGATATTAACATCATTTTATGTTACATTAATTACGATGACATAATTCATGTTCAGTCATTGAGGATTTGTGTCAGTTTTGAAATTTTGACACGCTTTAATTTATTGTTAAAAAAGAATATCTGTTGCGTTAATACAAATACCTAAAAAATAGAGCAAACTAATACATATTTACGCTTTCGACGTACAATCGCGAATATATTATTAAATGGGTAAATTTTCTTATTCTTAACTGTAGTTATGTATAATAATACTCGGCTATCGTTAGATCCAACAGATAATTGTTTCGACGCTTTATTTTAAAAGCGCAAATTTTACAAGCATCTTATAATGCAAAAGTAATACTACAGATATCTTGTCTTTTAAATAATGCACAAACAGTAATTAATCTGCGCTAAATTTATAACGATAGATAATTTGATACATTTCAAAAAATTAATTTTTCTAATTCTACACCACACCTTACTTTCCTCAAGCAACAGTTTCAGCACAAAATAAAATTGCGCAATTGTTCCTCTACCAAATGTACTTACTGTCATTTTTGTATTGAAAACCAAAGAGGTTAAATAATGCTGATGGAGAATTACTTCGCCTTGTAGTCTGTAATTAGTGTGACATAGAACAAATTTCTTACACCATTAGATAAGACTATTATTTAATTATTATCTAATATTAAACTTATTCAGCACTACGCATATTTAAATGAGTACTAGAATAGATTGAGTCATGGACAAGAAGCAAAATAGTGCAAACTCTCATCATCAGCAGTAGCAAAAACTAACCCAGTAGATGATGTTACTTTATCATATCAGAAACGATAGACATTTGTAGCAACATATTTCTGATATCTAATTACAAACTATTATGGCACTATTAAAAGTTATTCTTTACATCTGTTGTAAGACAACTTGACTAATATATGTATCCCGTCAATAACATTCAATACCACTATATATTATTGATCTATTAGATAACTGCATGTCGACAATCAGTTCATTTATCATATTTAAATTACATATTAACATTCTTTAATTATATCTTCAGTTCAAATGTTTAATTGTGCAACATTTGAAACATTCGGTGGATAATTAATTAATGGTGCGTTCGAATCTCGCGCTCATGTTTAGATGGGTTTCCTGTTGGCAACTATTGTATAAATACGGTTGGTGGTACGAAGATTTTAATAAATCTTTTTTTAATGGCCCGGCATCTACCGGCCCGCATCCTGTTGGTAGTCTGCTTATGAAGTAATTAATTTGGTCATACTGGCCATAACTCGACGTATGCAATACTTAGAAGGTCTCACCAAATGGAACGTGTTATTATTTCGAAGATGATTTGTTAAATAATTGTTAGCAACACAAAAACTCGCGCTAGGTATTTCATTTCTACTTCTTCGTGCTTATTGTACCCACACAATAAAAGCTAACATATGTATTTGCCAACCTCATATCTTGTCATAATAACATTTGGTTCAATTTAGTTTCGTTTCTTATTAGGTTGCCGTCAATATTATTATGGACATCTATTATAGAATATCACGTAATTCCTATAACTTAAAGCATAGAGAAACGAATGTTTCTATGACTACATCTAGTAATTTACTCTGTGCAACTTCCATGCATGTGTGAACTAGTAAATAAAGCATAAGCTTAAATCTATAGCGCATAGAACTATGGCCACCAAGCTATCGCCTGAGCCTTAAATGTCAAACTACTAATCAAATTTAATTACTACTTTTGCGCCTTTCTGGATTATAGGTAGCTAACAATTGAAACGTCTTATAGCGAAATTCTGCATCGACTTAATGAACGCCAAGCAAGTCTTGCGCCACTGCGTTGATTCGTAGGTTTTGAAAATTTTGGAAAATGATAATAAATTAATTTATAATGACTTGGCAGATTTGAACAGAAGCAATAGGTCACTTTCATTTATTTGATTAATCATTTTCAAACAAAATCTCCCACAAAAAATATTCCACGCTAATTACGCCCAGGCATCTGCTTCGTTCTAATTAACCAAAGTTAATTAATAAACATAGACCACATAGGAAGAATCTAAACTAATTTTCTCGGGGCAAAATTGTGTAAAAACAATTAAAAATTGACGTTTATGGCTTCAGCTTGGAAAGTAAAAATCATGGGTTACCATTAAAAGACAGGCGTTTAGGAATTACAATCTAATCCAACGCAACGGCACACACAGCCATCAAATTTAGTACCGATTGTGAAAGTGGTCCGAGGATGCAATGCAATAAAATTTCAATTTTGCATGATGGCAGCCTTGCTTTTTTCGACCACAAATCACGTTTATGTTCATTGATTGTACACGATTAGTTTTTGCGTTTACATGCGAGCGTACTTTTTAATGAATCAAATTTTTGTTTCCTTCCAGGTAAGAGCAGGTTGACCATCATGCGGTAAATGACCACGAATAAGACATCAAACTTGTGGTTTAAGCCCGACTGAATTTTATATTTCATCACGACCACGTAGTCACGTTTCAGTCGAAACTCCCTAAATAATTTAATTATTGAAAGTTGAGGCTTACGGAATGAAATGTTAGATCAAGAAGTTTTATATGCTTGTTTAGCAAACAGAAGCGGTACCCCAGCAGTATAATTAAAAAAGTAATTACATGATGTTTACTGCTCGGTAGCGTGTCGTACAGGTGTCATCGTAAATACTGGCGCTAATAGGGCGAATTTTATGCGGATCCATTGTGATGTCACTTGCAATTTGCGGACTGACCCGTCTCGGAATTCCATTCATTTGATATAAAGTAGCAGGTCATGAATACCATTAAAGACGGCCCGGTATTTTTATTGCCCGGTGCTCCTGAAGGACTCTTTCCTCTCTCTTTTCGTTTCAACAACTTGCATTTCCGCTAATTAACCTTATACAAAAGTTTCGGATTGATTTATTGTGCCGCTCTCCTTTTTTAATTATGCAATTGTAAGCTTTTTCGCTGAAAAGCCGTAATAAATCCTCCGCAGCTTTTAAGAAATGCAATCAAACCCTTTAAACCTTGTTTTCTTTAGATATAAATGAAAGCCGCTTAAAACGAATGTTTTTGTTTCATTAAAAAGACTTATTACGTACCATGCCTTCTAAATGGAATCTTTTTTCAACTGTTTTAGAAAGAAAAACGGACCAACACAAAAATTAATATATATGCAGGATTATAGCATTCTGCATAAGTATTTACGCGAAGCTTTACAATATACTTAACTATAATTTTCATTTTGTTCATATTTCTCACAAGTCTTTGCTTAATGTGGCATACTCAGTAATTTTCCATATTTACACCATTAAATTTCTTCTCTAATGTCATAGAAGTAAGCCATTATGCACGAGACTCGCCTTGTAATAAAATAAGACCGCTATTAGCATGCGCCGGCAAAGAAAATGTACTACAATTGCAATAAATTTTTGCCCTATAGTTGTCGCCCCCTACTGGGGTATGCATAATCATCAGTCAGCAGGAGCGCTATCTGCAACCTTCATCTTGCAACATTGAGCTTGCAGACCTGCTCTTGTGTAAATACTTGAGATGAGAAATTGAGACAACGACGATGAGGGTGGTATTCACGATCAGTCATGTCAAAAGTTTCATTGATGTATTGGGAGTTCATGCAGTGTAAGGTGTGTTTCGAAGTTTGGCACTTAACGCAACATTGCAGTCTCCACGTGCTGCACTGTAATTTTATAATCACTACCTTTGGGAAATTTTCCAACGTAGCCATACTTGCTTCCTATCATAAATTAGACACATATTATTTAAATCACACGTTAAAATATTATTAATTGTTACAGATATGTCCCTAATTTGAATTCCTCCGCTATAACAAATTATAGTTAGATTACTGAGCTTCACCACTCAAGATTCCCGACAAGAATTAAATTAAATAAATTACTAGCGAAATTAATTGTCGTCCTTTTAAATCGGTCCAAAATCAGTTACACAATGGTACTCAACTCAATCTGATCTTCTTTATTCTTTTAAAGTGCAAACTACTATCGAATCTGCACATAAAAATATAGTTTATTCAGAAAGCCAACTTATCTTCTAACATCTTAAAATCCTGTAAGCTGCGCCTTCGGCGCAGCCAATTCGAGCTTCACTCACAAGACAATCAACCTAAGTTGCTAACAACCAAAAACATTCCGCTCTTAAGAGCGTCAACATAAGCTTCTAACTTTCAAAAACATTCCACTTTTAAGAGCGTCGATCTAGGTATCTAACAACCAGAAACATTTCGCTCTTTAAAGCGTCAACCTAAGCTTTTAACCATTCCGCTTTTAGCTAGTATATTTTATTTTATACTATTCTAGCCCTATTTGTGAATATGTGAAACAATACTGTTACTGCTACAATTTTTAAGCTTCATTTAATAAAAAGTTTGAAGACATACTTAGTAACAGAATGCTTCTGGATGTTAGAAGCTTGGGTTGACGCTCTTAATTGAAAGCGAAGCTGGAATCGGCTGCACCGAAAGCATTGCTTGTAAATGTTTAAATGTAGCTAGTATATATTTTATATTATACTATTATAGCTCCATTTGTTAATATGTGAAACAATACTGTTATTGATACAATTTTTAAGCCTTATTTAATAAAACACAAACTTAGTAACAGAATGCTCCTGGATGTTAGAAGCTTAGGTTGACGCTCTTAATTGAGAGTAGAGCTGGAATTTTATATTATACTATTATAGCTCCATTTGTTAATATGTGAAACAATACTGTTATTGATACAATTTTTAAGCCTTATTTAATAAAACACAAGCTTAGTAACAGAATGCTCCTGGATGTTAGAAGCTTAGGTTGACGCTCTTAATTGAGAGTAGAGCTGGAATCGGCTGCGCCGATAGCACTTTTTGCAGATTTTAAAATATAGCTACTTTTTCTTGATTAATCATATTTTTGTGTCGCGATTTAGTTGGAGCTTACGATTTAAAAATTGAAACACAACTAAATTTTGTTGAGTGCTATTTCAGAATAGTTTTTTAAGCGATTTAAAAGTACGAGAACTAATTTCGCTGATTACAGCTTATTATACTAATAGGTTGTTCATAAAGTTTTCGCGTCGATAAAAAAGAGCATTGCTACTAGCCGACATTTTTGTTATGTTGGTACACTCATCATATGAACGTATGTGGTGTTTCATTTCAATCCGTGAACTCATTGTTTGTTTAGAAGACATTTAGTATCGACGTATCACAGTATTTTTTTACAATGGAAAAATCAAGAATCGTGCAGTGATTGAATTTTCATTTTTGGATGGTTTAAAAGTAAAGGAAATTTATGAACGAATGTTGAGAGTGTGTAAGGACTCTTTGCCTTCAATTAGTACAGTCGAAAGGTGGGTTGCTGAATTTAAACGTGCTCGTACAAGCCTTGAAAACGATCCACGTCATGGACGTCCAAAAACAGCAACAACACCAGAAATTGTAGAAAAAATACAGGATATTGTATTGGAAAATCGTCGAGTAACTGAAAGAGAACCAGTAGAAGCCTTAGGCTACTCATTGGGTAGTGCAAGCAATATTTTGACTGAACTATTGGGTTTCAGAAAGCTGTGTGCAATGGGTCCCACGTTTGCAAGCAATGAAAGAAAAACACATTTGAATGCGAGTTTCTCAGAAACATTTAGGGCGTTTTCGAAAGGACATCACCATGATTCTTATCCAAAACAAGAGGTTAAATATTGGTGTGAACCTGGTCTTTCTGCTTCGAAACCAGTTCTTGTCCAGACATCGATCAAAATATGTTAGCATCATTTTTTTTGGGGTGTGAAAGGAAGCCTAATTGCTCTAAACTGCACTGAAGACGCAGCTTGTACGTTTTACAGATCTTAAAATATAGCGACTTTTTCTTGATTAATTATATTTTTGTGAAGCGATTTGGTTGAAGTTTACGATTCAAAAGTATAAAAATTTTGTTGAGTTCTATTCTAGAACAGTTTTTTAAACGATTTAAAAGTACGAGTACTAATTTCTCTGGTTACCGATAATTATATTATGATCAGATCATTGTTTTTGTATTTAAGACATGCACAAAATTTCAATTGGGTAGCTTAATTTTAAAGACTAAATGTTATGAATGGAATATATTGAATACAATATAAAGTACATATTATTGATAATAGTCAGCCTAAAGAAAGTAGTAAGCTAGTTTAGTTAAATAACTGACCCTTTAAATAATGCCTATAATGTACCTAACTTGTATTAAAAAAGCTACGAATACAATAGAAACAGAAGTGTCAGAAGAATTACAAAACAGAAAAGCTGAATTTCTAATAGAAGCGTTATTAGTCACAAGTGGTTTGTATGATTAATGGTATCTATAAAAGGAGAATGGAAGCATTTACCGAGTAATTCGTGGTACTTGCTTGCCACTCCATGCAGCGCCCGTCACGTTTGATAAACCGAAATTGTAACAAAAACAAACAGCCAATATAATAGATAATAATTGGTTGGGTATTTATTTTTACAGCAAAACCGATCGCGGCTAGGTGGGTGCAGTCGAGCCCGAAGCTAGTTTCGAAACTTGTGGTACTCTCGCTCGTGAGTGTGTCGATGTCGAGCCGGGCTTGGTCAAGTAGTCCCTGCGTTACCACTATCAGTTGTGTGGCTTCACGTTACGACCACCACGTCTTTTATAAGAGAAGGGCGGCCAATCGTACAAGTGAAAGTTTAAACATATAACCACCTTATTTATTGCTAATTAAATTTTATCTCCCTATATGGAATTATGTAGTGTAAAAATATTTATTATTTAGGCACCATTTTGATAATTCGCCGACGTATAAGATTAATGCTAGGGACTTATGTGGGAATTCCGACCAGACACCTAATTAACTTTAAAAACATGATGAATATTTAAAAATTGACTTTTAAGGTTTACAATGCAATCTTTCATTAATTTTCAACTTTAAAATTAGAAAATTTGATCCTCACATTGGTAATATTAAAAGAAGCATTTCTCTATGCCGACATGTGCCCGCGCCATCAATTACATTGGGTTAATAATTGGTAATTGTTAATGGCGCGCCTAGTTTTGACGCTAAACGATCGATGGTGCATTTTGTACAAGGGCGATTTAATTAAGATTTGCACACCATAACTCTTGTTTCGATTTATGATGGCGGTCTTTCTGGAATTACTACCTTTGCTTAATAAATTACACTTATTAAGAACATCCCGATCGTTAACACACACCATTTGCGTCTGGTTAATTAGTTTTCCTACTGAGGAGTAAGGATTATCTTCTTAAGAAATGAATTTGCAAAACATCAGTCTTTATCATATTTATTACTTATTTAATTTAATAAAGAGGTGTTCCCTGGTGAATACGAAGCTGCCTCTGGATGTTTTTATCAAAATGCTTGGGATGAATTATTAGTTGACTAAATACTGTTCCATTATAGATATTTAATGACATCGTTATATTTTTCGCAAAATTACAAAACTAAACGTCAAGCTTCAACTTTTTCACTAATGCTAACTATTTTAGCCCCAAATTAATCAAAATTGTATTTACTTATCCGTAGTTTATGATTTATACAATACTATTATTTGTATTTTTAAGTTTTGTATAGAAACTACGCAATATTGGAAAAGGGCCAAATTGAAACGTTGCTCTAATTTACTATTTCACGCGCTATAAAATACATAGTGATACAACAAGTGCATATTTCAGGCACGGGCATGATACGAACAAGTGCCTGCTAATAGTAAATCTGCCGCCCACTGGGGCCGCGTTCAATTTATGATAAGTATACGCCATTATACACGACTATAATATGATATTCAACAATTCAAGATATATTGAATTACAATAGTCGTAAAGAGGCTGTAAAATATCTTAGCAGTGGCCTAGGTTTAATTTAGATAAATAGTTGGAAACTAATTCCCTCCTTTCAAAATTATCTAATTATATTTTGCCCTTAAAGCAACATCATCAATTATTCCGCGCAGCAAGCATTGCATACTCGCGACTTTATTTCGAAAGAGGTTAATGCAAAGTACCATGGCCTATTTAGCTTTAAAAATATTTTGTAAAATTCTTGATTGACCATCACGCTATCGTAACTCATCACTAAGTACTCACTAAATACCGGCTTACAAAATCATTCCGTTTCTTGTAAATTAATGCGAACCTCTAAATGCCATCAATGGATTTCTTTCGCTCAAACCAATTACACTCTAATGCAATTGTGGGATGATTAATAATATTGTCTCTCACAAACTGGAGCTGATTGCATTAAATAACATTGCTCTTAATAAATCAACGTTTATGAGCAAGTCTTACAGCTTTACGGTTCTTCTGTTTAATGAGTCAAGTAATTGTTTGCAAGATTTGCCAGTAGGTGGTCTTCAATGTGTACGTACTGCCGTTTTAGTTTCCTTTCTTATTTACTGCCTTTACGTTTCCTAGTCTAGAAGAGGTATCTACTATTTCAAGATCCTTATCTACAGACAAGCCGGCTAAAATGTTATCTGGTGTAATGGCTCTAGAAAAAATGACAGCTATTTCTATACCACGGTATTCCGCAGCTAATTGATAACCTATGTAAATTTCCATGCGCTTTTTTTTATTTGGGTATTTAATGCAGATGCTTTAGATGGAAAGCACCTCACGCTTATAATAGCAACAACTATTTAAATATTGCTATCGTGATTTTATTTCGGGACATCCAATTTCGAAAACGGATCGGAGAAGGAGAAACAAAAAATCTAATTGCTTTGTGCAGCATTTCATATACACAAGGTGTTGTACAATCAAAGCGTACTCATTTGTTGATCTATAATATAATCGCGATATCAGATATCCAATCTGGCAATCATTGCTCTTCGGAAAGGAGGCACTTAATTCTGAGAAT
This sequence comes from Helochares maculicollis, assembly GCA_033557835.1. Lineage (NCBI taxonomy): Eukaryota > Metazoa > Arthropoda > Insecta > Coleoptera > Hydrophilidae > Helochares > Helochares maculicollis. The sequence goes on along the minus strand of JAWQRO010000098.1, from coordinate 22,015 downwards.
TGTCGAATTTTAATTATGCCATAAATGACTTGTCCGTTTCTACACCTTCGCTTGGACGGATTAATCTTACGGTAGTGGTTCTTTTTGAATAAACGTTCTTTAAGTTGCGTGCCTAACAACAATAGGTTCTTTCAGGCCATCCTACAGTAGTTCATCGCTGACAGTGCATTTAACGTTAATGGCTTGTGTAATAATTCCTCTTAATTGATGAGTTATCGGAGCGAAAAGTAAATGTGTTAAGTAGACGGCCTCTTTTTTGTCACTTCTTTTGGTTAATTTTGGGTCTATTTTAAGTGGCTTCAATTAAGCTATCTCTATGATAGTGTATTTTTGTGGAGGGTTAAATATTTCCACGAGTTAACTATTCCACCCATCTGTAACCTTTGGCAGCTCCTGCTCATTGGTGAATTGGTCCTGCTTTTACATGCAAGTTAAGATGTCGTTGTAAAGAGAGTTTCTCTAACAACAAACAGTGTTTATTCCTCCACTATTTCTCTTGAGAGATATAAAATTGAAATTGATATTGAATGTCTGCACGGGGTTTAAAATTTAATTAATTTTAACGAAAATTAATAATACTAAGGTGCTTTTGTTTGTTCGTTATGCCGCAAAATCTAATTTTCCCAAATTTCCATTGCATTGTAAATATTGAGTGCATTTAGGCAGCACATATCAACTAATTGAAGAAAACTTGGTAGTGTTAGCTTATTAAGTATGTAGCTTTATTTCTGGTTATTTCCTCTTTTTTCTAAAATATTTTTGCCATTGTGAACGGAGCTAAGAACTAATGTCATATGGCTTCGCAGTCCCAAAAGATATTTTTCTCTTCTTCTTTTTCAAACTTATAAGTTGATTCACACATCATTCTGTATGTTCATTATTATGAATTCTTAATCCCCTACTACAATGAGCGATTTGAATTAATTTAAACAAAAGCGTGAAACGATCGACAATGACGATTTTTTAGGTTTTAAGAGTGCTTATACTTTAGTGCATCCTCCTTTCACAAGTGATTAAAAAACAAACTGAGCGAATCTCTGGTACACAAAAGAAAAGCAGATTGATTTCATTACTACTTTTAATATCTCAGGCTTTGGAGTAAATTACATTTATTTCGCAAAAAGTATTTATTTTACAGCTTCGAAAATACAGAATTTCATAATCAAAAATACCAGGCTATTCTATAACTTTTTGAATTCAATAAGAAAAACACAATTTTATATTTTGAAATACATTTTATTGTATAGTATTATCTCCCCATGCACTGGAAAGACTGCAAAAACGTTTCCACATCGGTTATGTTGTTATCATGTGATGAAAAACGTTTTCCACGCATGAATTTGTTTAAATCTGGAAACAAATGGAAGTCGCTAGGGATCAAATCTGGTGAATATGGTAGATACTCCAACAATTCTAACTTTGATTCGTGGATTTTAGCCGTTGTCAAAGTATTCTGGTGACACGGTGCATCGCCATGATAAAAAAGGAGTTATTTCTTTATTTCTTCTGCAAACCGAGTCTTTTTTCACGAATGTTTTTCTTTGATAGGACTAATAGGTTACAATAATATTCAGAATTTAATTTTTTACCAGTTTCAAGTAAGCCACAAACAAAATTCTTTTCGCGTCCCAAAAAACCTATACTAACACCTTCTTGATCGAATTCTGGGCCCGAACTCGTTTCGAAGTCGAAGAGCCCGGCTCACACCACTCTTTATCCTCTTATTTTGATTCAGGATCATGATAATAGACCCAAGTTTCATCCATAGTAATGAATCATCGCATAAAATGCAATTTATCCTTTCAAAAACGCTCTAAATGTAGCTAGGTCGCATTCGAATGAACTTTTGTTCCATGGTTAGCGAATGCGGCACCCATTCTGTACACAGCTTTCTAAAAGTCAATACTTCAGTCAAAACATTGTTTACACTGCCCAATGCCTGCAGCTTCTAGTAAATCTTTTTCAGTCACTCATCGATTTTCCAATACGATGTCCTGTATTTTTTCTGCGATTTTTGGTGTTGTTGCTGTTTTTAGACGTCCTGGACGTGGATCGTCTTCAAGGCTTGTACGACCACGATTAAATTCAGAAATCCATCTTTCTACTATATTAATTGGAGACGAGAAGTTGTTGCAGCCTTTCAACATTCGTTCATAAATTTCCTTTGCTTTTAATCCTTCTAAAAATAAAAATTCAATCACTGCACGATACTGGATTTTTCCATTGTAAAAACTACTGTGACATGTCGATTATAAATGACTTGTAAACAAAAATCGAATTGTTCAATTCAAATGAAACTTCACACACGTTCATATGAAGAGTGTGCAAACATATATATTAAGGGGGCCGGAAAGTAATGTCGTTTTCTTAAGTTAAATTCACACGACTACATTTTTAACAAGTTTTTATTTCTAATCAACAATATATTCACCTGCGTTATCAACAACCTTTTGCCATCTAGTATACAAATTGTCAATGTTGGAGCGGTAGAAATCAATCGGTTTTCCTGTAAAATATATCGAGATAACATTTTGGACATCATCAAACTGTTCTAATTTTTTGCCACTAAAACAATGTTGCAGTGATCGGAATAATCCGAGGGTGCAATATTGGGTGATTATGGTGGGTGAAGCAGTACCTCCCACCCCAATTCGTTAATTTTGTCTAGGGTCCGTTTTGCACAGTGCGGTCTTGCATTGTCATGTTGCAGAATAACACCTTTGCTGTTGACAATTGCCGAATACTTTTCAATCAAAGACCGGTTTATTCGTTCCAATTGCCACTGCCTTTTGCGTTTCGGATTGTCGTACAGGACCCATTTTTCGTCTCCAGTGATCAAGCGATCAAAAAACGAGTCTGTACGATGCCGTTGAAGCAATACGTTGCACGTGATGAACCGGTTAGCTATATTCTGTTCGGAGGGAGTCACACACCAGTTCTGCTTATTTTTCAATCTGCGAGAAATGTTCTTGGATGGTTGTCCAAGGTTGGTAAAGGCTGTTTGAAAGTTCCTTAATTGTTTGACATAGATTTGCTTCCACTTTTGCCCTTAACACGTCGTTATCTAATGCTGTTGGTCGTCCTGATCGATGGGCGTCCGAGAGATCAAAATTGCCTGATCTGAACTTGGAGAACCATCTTTGGCATTTTCGAACGTCCAATGATCTTGGATAAACATCTCAAATGGTTTTAGTAGCAGCATTTGAGGTATTATCCTTTCGAAACTCAAAAAGCATACAATGCCGGATATGCTCTTTTGGTATTTGGTATTTCATCCCAAATTGCAAAAAACGTCTAATACTTAATTATTCAGAAGCAAATATGATACAGTAACCTCAGAATCTCTTTGACACGCCTTCCAAGTACGTAATGAGCTACCAAATGGTATTCAAATATCGACATGCGCAGAAACGACATTACTTTGCGATCCCCCTAATAAATTATCTTGTAGCAACGCCCTTTCTTATCGACCCAAAAATTTATTATACAACCTAGTATTAATTTAGCAAACATTTCTGGTACATAACAGGCATATTAAAGAATAATAAACATATTGTTTTATTTATAAGTTTATTATGTTTATTTATTTAAGTTTTGTCATTACAACTAAAAAATTAACTAAATGTTTTCGAATTCCAAATGCGAATCTGAAAACTACAAAGTATTTGTGATTGCACACAACCTATTTAGTAAATTAAATTGCATACCGCCGCATCATGTATTACTCTTTCTATAATGGCAGGTGCAATATCGGCAGATATAAGTAGATTAGTGATTAGTAATTTTATCGTATGCGTATTATGGTCGATTTATCTACTCGTGTAAGCCTTCAATAAAACACCATCAAATTTATTGACTTAAAGTATTCTAGCTTCCTAGAAATCATCATATGAAAATTATAAATAAATATATGAAATCTTTACACCTTTATATAACCCATTTACATTATATCTCATGGACGGAGGCTGTCGGCGGTGTTCTCGGGCACCAGATTTTTTTAAAGGGTTTACTCCCTTTTGCGTTGTCCGGGTAGCCTCAGTGGAGAATGTAACCAGGTGGATAGTGAAAGGACAAAAGCAGCACTTAATTCTGTAAATTTAATGCTTCGGCTACAGCTCGGTAGTTACGTTGGTACACAAAATTAAATGTTTATAAACAGCAAACAGCCTGCCCAGGTTTCCGTAAGGGCAAAAGTTATACAGCACCCACAGTAGTACTTCGGTAATTTCTTAAAACAACCCAACTCGTGGTTATCTTACTGACGGCTCGCACACAACCTTCTCTTTTCCTTTCCCCCGGTCAAGACCCTCTGTTTTTTATTTTTTTTATCCTGCCAAAAAAAAACGAACAGGGGCGCCGACGCAAAATACCGAAAAATTTACGCAACCCAAAATATAGTAACGACGTTTTTCCAGTTGCCTACCCCCTCACAAGCTAAGAAATAAACAAAATTAAAAACAATTAAAACCCCTGGAAAAACGCTTCGTTACAGAGTCAATAACTTTTAATCATTTCTGCTTATCCATCATGGCTTGACTGTTTTCTTTGTAACTCCAAAAATCAAAAATTAGTCAATTATTTATTATTTTATTCAGATTTTGTAGTCCCTAGGACACCTCAAATACTTTGAGTCACCAGTTCATAGTATTGCGATTTTTGATTAAAATATAATTATAACAACTTTTCATTTCCAAACTGGAAAGATGTGAAGATTCAAAACAAATTAAGATGAGCAAAAGTAAAAGTCAAAATGAAGAGCACTAAACTTCCTCCCCCTCAAAAAACCAAACTATTAATTCGGTATCCAACTAAAGGACGCCATGGGCTTATTCGCATTTGTAAGATATTTTAATAAGTTTCATGTGCTTTTAGACTATTCATGTTAAACTGCTAAAGAGATATTCGGTTTTGATTCATGTCTTGTTAAGTTTTCAACAGATTGTAATTTCTTCGCGACAAGCTATTAAAATTATTAAATTTTCGAAAGAATTAATGGGCCAAAGTGCCATTAAATTATTAAAATTACATTTAGAACGTCAGTGATATCAAACGATTTAATATTATGAATGTGAACGTATGGGGCCGAAAAACATCAAAGAAATGCGAAACCAGCGCTATAAACAACAATCTCGACACTCTCAAAGTTGTTAAGTTTATGCCGCCTCCCTGAGAATAGAGCCGTGTATACGATTTTATCACCAGGTGCTTACGAATAGCTCACCAGGTCAAAGGTCTCACGACTTACCAAGTAATCTGTCACTTTATAGACACTTTGGTGGTTTTTGTGAGAGTCCACTGTAAAACAGGTTGCTTAAAGCTACATATAAACGCAGATGAATACGACATAAATCTGAAGAATCTTTGCCCATTTTCTCCAACAAGCTAATCAACTACATATACCTACATAAAAATGTGTATGCATATCTTATTTTTATGTTTTGCGTGCTTCATATTATATTTAATACCTACTATATAAAATACAATAACGATGTAGCTGTGCTACAGCATACTGCTGGAATGAATAATATTTATTCACCAAAAGAAATGTCATAAAATACAATCTAACTAATATGATATTTATACATAAAATATGTGATCCTTTTTTAATTTATGAATTGAAACTACTCTTTTACTTTTAAGTTACTCAAGGCATTCTTTAGAATTCTGAAACAAACATAAAGCAAGTAAATATGTTTTTGGATGGTGATTTTATTATCGGAACTCAACATTAAAATGTTCATAAAGACAGTCGATATTCTTTTAACGATTTAGGCCGGGACTTCAGCCAAATCTTTCTTCGTAAAGTTCCTTACACAAATGCTTCAAACAGATACTCTTCAATATTAAGTATAATGCTTCTAGCTCGCAGTCTCTCTCTATAAGCACCATAACGTGATTACAAGACCGTACTTTTATTTTATCGCGTCAGTTTCACATGGGCAGCTTATAATTATTAACCATTTTCGTTATTCAAACTAAGCATAGTCGGCTCCTTGGTGACCTCACGTCTCTATACCTTCCGGGGACGTTTTGGTATCAATTAAAAGAGAAATAAATTTGACAGATAGCGTAGTAAAAGCTCCAGTGCTATCAATCATTGTAACAGTTACGCAGTCTGTACATGCATCAATTTAGAATAACCATTTGGATTTCCAAAACAGAAGTTCTACATTATAATTTGATGTACTAAGAGCTATTCCACCACTTTTTCATCACTTTACACTAGTAACAATAACTAATTTCCTCGTCTCGCATGTTTGCATACTATTTTGGTAGCTCATTACAATGTTTAGTATTTTCAGAATTTGAAATGAATATAAGATTTTTACTGACGTTCCTGTTTTCATTTTAGGAGCTCCTGGAGCAACTCTTTAAACTTTTTGATCAAGATAGAGATCAACTGCTGATTCAAGAAAACTGGGTAGAATTCCTCAAGGAAAGACTAACGTAGGTTTCGAGCAGCCCCTGAACACAAACTATTATTATTTTATTATAACTGTTGCAGAGATGAAAAACATATAGACTTCGTAGAGCAACTAGAAAGTGTTGCTTATTGCCGATGTGGAGATGACCCAATATGTTTGGAGCAATTCGTACAAATTTTTTACACTAAAGGCGTAAGTTACTAGTGATGGTATTCAACAAGACGTTATTTGCTTATTCCTCACGGTTTTCAGATCATCGATAAATTGTACAGAGTTATAGACAGAGAGAACCTGGGCATAATAACGTCAGAGCAAATAATGGATTTCTTAGCAAGTATAACAAACACAAGGTACGAATTTATAGATTCGTTTAGTAAACATCTCAATCTATAAGTAACAAGAGTACTTTACTCCCACTTGGTGTTTATAAATGTAAATGTAGATCAGACGTTCTCAAACTAGATCAACCTTAATTCAAACGTATATTAAGCAATTTAGGGAGCTCTAGAAAACATATTTTGGCAATACTAGAATCTTATCAACTCACAGCAGTAAAAGCAATTGAATTGAAGCTCATAAAAAAATTCGAGGCTACCTCTCGCCGAGTATAATAAAATAAGTTTAATGCAATTAAATGCAACTGTACTAGTTACCAAGCTACTCACGTAACGCTGCACGCAAATCCTTTTAAGCAAATCAACCACTGAGGTCAATTTTATATCTCTTAGGTAAACCTATAATTTTGAAATGATGATGAGCATTTTTCATTAAATTGCAGTCCCTATAGGAATGTGTAAACTCTGTTATTACTTGCTATTACATAGATTTCACTCGAATGCAATTTATACCAAATTAATGTCAAGTTTGTTTATTTTTTCCTTTAAATAAAACTGAAGGCCTATATTCCTCTAGTATTGCATACTAAAGTGATATCACAGGTAATTGATATTAAGATATTCCGTTTTTACAAGATTTGCACATTACTTTCTGTCAATACGTTACGTAAGTGAAAGATGTATAGCATAGATATTCGTTGCTCAATTCTATGTTGAGAATCTCTGGTTCACATTAAGAGAATTTTTCACGTCAAACACGTTGATATGTAAATATCGCATGTTAAACCGATATAAATATCGTATCTCACCTGTAGTATTTGCAACTATAATGGTCAAGAGATACAATAACGGATTTATGAACTGCTCAAATACGATATTTAGATGCATATTTTGATAATAATGCTCTTCATAGGCCTAGAACTGGTTTCGATAAAGGCAGCCTGCAATGGCTTGAACAACTGTTCAGGCAAACTGTTGGCAGTGAGAAAGAAATTCGCAGAGAAGATTTTAAGAAGATTGTATTGTCAAAAAATGTAAGTATGTTAAATCTTTACTTTCTTTTTGCAAATCTAGGCTTCGATTTATAAATACTTGGAAACATGATGTGTTAGTCAAAACACTTTATATCGTAATCTTAAGTGATTTCAATGGTGTGCCAACTGTAACAATAAAACACCGAGAAGAGTTAAGAGGTAATTTTAACAATAGGATGTAGGTTTTATTACGGGTAATACAACTCAATCGCAACACGCATAAGGAATTGTTTAATTCTGTTCCGCTCCAGTTGAAAAGCGTGTGAATCTTTTTATGGTAAGGTGTGTAGGTTGCCAAATTCATAGCCACGAAATAGATTTTAAACAAATGGGTGTATTAATACACGTAAATATTTTCTAAGTACTCTCTACGTTTATAATTACTGCTTTACAAAAACAATGTATGTAAACCAAGCGTTGAAACATTTTGGCATACATGTCAGCCTTACAGCAAAGTCTTTTTATGTATTAGTACAAATAAGTTTCCGCCGTTTTAAGAAAGGTGTCGCGAGGCGCGGCTTTCGGTAGAATTTGCAGATGATAAGCGGCTTAAAAATTAGTCTGTTCGTTCTACAACAACATAATCTTACTACATTAGTGACTCCGTGCTAGTAAAATATAATTTTCTTGAGCTGAAAATGTCTAAATTTGAACCAAATTTGTGGGAGTTTTAATTTATTTCTTTAATTTAAAAAAATCTGCAGCTGAGGCGCATCGACTGCTCGTAGAAGCATAATAATGAAGCTGCTTTGAATGAGAGAACGTGTCGTGAGTGATTTCAAAAGTTTAAAACGGTGATTTTGATGTAGAAGACAAAGACCGCAGTGGAAGGCCTAAAATTTACGAAGATGCAGAATTGGAAGAATTATTGGAGGAAGATACGTCTCAAACACAAAAGGAACTTGCTCTGACATTAAAAGTCACTCAGCAAGCAATTTCACGTGGTTTAAAATCATTAGAAATAATTCATAAACAAGGAAATTGGGTTCCATACGAATTGAAACCAAGAGATATTGAACGCTGATTGTGCATGAGTGAAACGCTGCTAGCCAGGCAAAAAAAAAGTTTTTTACATCGAATCGTCACCGGGGATGAGAAATGGATACATTACGACAACCCAAAAAGAAGAAAATCACGAAGAAAACCTGGCCACGCGTCAACATCCACACCAAAACCGAATATTCACGAAAAAAACTCATGCTGTATATGGTGGGATCAGCTGGTTGTGGTGTATTATAAGTTGCTTAATCCAAGCGAAACAATTACTGGAACTCTGCCGAACACAATTAATGAGATTGAGCCGTGCTCTAAAGGAAAAACACCCTCAATACTATTCTAGACACAACAAAATAATTCTACTCCATGGTAATGCTCGTCCGCATGTAGCGGTTCCGATGAAAAACTATTTGAAAACACTTGATTGGGAAGTGTTACCCACCGTATTCATCAGACATAGCGCCATCCGACGATTATCTGTTCCGGTCAATGGCACATGCTCTCTCGGGGCAGCGTTTCACAACATATAAAGATACCAAAAATTGGTTTGATACGTGGATAGCCTCAAAAAATAAGAAGTTCTTCAGATGTGGAATCCGAATGTTGCCTGATAGATGGAAAAAAGTAGTTGCCAGTGATGGACAATACTTTTAATAAGCTTAAACTACCGTTTTGTTACAATAAATATTCAATTTTTTATGAAAAAACGGCGGAAACTTATTTGTACTCCTTATACAATAAATAAAAAGTCAGTCAAAACTTTAAATTTTCCAAAATTGTTACTTAAAAGCTATTTTTTAAACTGAAAATTAGGAAAGTAGTTAAAGCCACCCAAACGTAGCTTATCGGCTTATCGGTTTCATTTCAATCTGCCAATTCATTCTTTGTTTACAAGCCATTTAGTATTTTTGTAAAACGGAAAAATTAAGTATAGTGCATTGATTGAATTTTTATTTTTGAACTGTTTAAAATCAAAGGAATTTTATGTACGAATATTGACAGTGTGTAAGGCTTCTTCGCCTTCAGTTAGTATAGCAGAAAGATAAGTTTCTGAATTTAAACGTGGTTGAACAGGCCTTGAAGATGATCCAAGTCAATAGCAACAACACCATAAATCGTAGAAAATATACAGGATTTCGTATTGGAAAACCATAGAGTAACTGAAAGAGAATCAGTAGAAGGTTTAGGTCTTTCATTGGGTAGAGCAAGCAATATTTTGACTGAACTATTGGGTTTTAGAAAGCATTCAAATGTGACTATCAACAATATTTAGAACGTTTTCAGCAGGATAAAGTTGATTTTGTGCGTCTATTCATCACTCTGGATAAGATGAGTCTATCACCATGATTTTTACTCAAAGCAAGAGGCTTAAGAGTTGTGAGAGCTTGATTTTTCGGTCCCAAAACAAGTTTGTATCCAGAAAACGGATAATAAGGTGAAAGCATAAGTTTTTTTGGTCTGCCATCATGATTTTGACTCAAAACAAGAGGCTTAAAAGTGGTGTCAACTTGGTTTTTCGGTCCCGAAATGGCTTCGTATCCAGAAATCGGATAATAAGTTGAAAGCATCAGCTTTTTGAAATGCAAAAGGAATCTTGTTTGCGGATTACTTGCAAACTGTTAAAACAATACATCTTAATCTTATAACTTTTTAGGATCACTGAAGGCAAAAATTCGTGAAAAAAATCAAGTTTGCAGTAGAAAAAAATTCTTTTTCGGCAAGGCAATGCACCGTCTCACAAGAGTATTTGGACAATGTCTAAAATTTATGAATTAAAGTTCGAATTGTTGAAGCGCCCAACATATTCAGTAGCGATTTCCATCTGTTTCTAGACCTAAAATAATCCATGCTTGGAAATCGTTTTTCATCAAATAATGAGGTCAAACAGATGTGGAAGCATATATTGCAACCCTTCTAGATTCTCACTTCAAGGAAGAAATTCATAAATTGGTATCTCGTAGGAATAAGTGCCCTGATGCTCAGGGAGACTATACTGAATAATAATAATTTAATAAATGTCTTTCAAACCATAAAATTGTATTGTTTATCGAGCCGCAAAACTTATTGGGCAACCTAGTATAATAATTAAAAATTCAGTAAAAACTTTTCCAAAATTATTTTTTCAAAGCTATTTTTGAAACTTCAAATTTGGAAAATAATTGAAACCACATATAACATATACAGCCGGCGATGCATTTGAAAAGAAATTTTAATTTATAAAGTATACTCTTTGTATATTATTGTTTCATATACATCGACAAACATTTATTTTGCAGCCATTTTTCACAGAACGAGTATTTCAAATTTTCGATAAAGATAACTCTGGTTCCATTTCACTCCAAGAGTTTCTGGATGCAATGCATGATTTTGCAGGGCAATCACCAGATGATAAAATTAGATTTTTGTTCAAAGTATATGATCTCGATGGTAAGACACTGCTTTTATACGCTCAAAAACCTTAATGGCCACTAATCCAGATGTTATAATCATCAAATACAGGTGATGGACTCATTCAACATAAAGAGCTACAGCATGTAATGAGGGCATGCATGGAGGAAAACGGAATGCAATTCAGCGAAGAACAAATCGATGATCTGACCATGGCCATGTTTGAAGATGCAGATACTAATAACAGAGGAGCCATAACTTACGAAGCCTTAAAACATCAATTGGAGAAACATGGTGGCTTATTAGAAAATCTATCGATAAGGTATTTCCTATACTTCCAACAATTCATTGCCCACACTTACTTCCAGTAATAGAAAAACGAACTGACCATGACGACTTACAAACCAGAAAACGATCGACCAATGACACATATTTGCTCAAAAAGATTGTTTCTTTAAAAGTTTTACTTATTTATTTCAGTATTGATAGATGGCTGGTACCACCCAAACCAAAAGCTGAAGACTCATCAGTCTTAAGAAAATTATTTGCACTTAGGCCTTACCAATTAACCAAACCTTATGTAAAAAATAACTATGTATACCTCTCGTTTTTAGCCGTATTTGTATTTGTAAATATTGCTTTATTTATATCAAGAGCTTATCAATACAGAGAACACAATGGATTTACCATAATTGCCAGAGCGTGTGGTAAGTAAATGACTGGTGTTTGTTTTTGGGGGCTTCATCACTGAATGTTAGCATTCTCAGAATAATGCTTTTGTTTTGATAAAAAAAAATAGTGGTAAGAATTTTATCGCAGCTTCATCGCCTTCATATTCAGAGAGTCTCATCATTCAACAAGGATCATCGTGATTAGATATTTAAACAGACATCGGATGTTTTAGTTACCTTTGTACATTTTATACAAGTAGCTCATAATTAGAATATAATTTTCTTGAAATATCAATAATGATTAATTAAAATTTGACATTCTGGATTTATTCAACTTATCCTCAATTAAAATAGTTCATGAATATTAAAAAATATTCCCAGATGTATTAATTTAGTTAAAACTTCCGATATTAATATAAAAAAAATGCTGATTACAACAAAATGAAAATCGTTCACAACGCCTTTCATATCATCTCTTTACTCAATAATACCATTGTCAATAACTGCATTTGCTTTATAATTATATTTACAAACATTTTGTAGTAGTCATCGTACTAAACTGCTATGCAAATTTTTAGATTTGCCTTTGGTTTCATCCAAAATACTTAACTTGGTTTAATATATACTTTTGTTTCTAGGTCAATGCTTAAATTTTAATTGTATGTTCATACTAGTTTTAATGCTCCGACAGTGCATTACATTTTTAAGGACACGAGGATGTAGTTCATTTCTACCGCTGGATCAACACATATACTTCCACAAATTAACAGGAATTTTGATTTTCATCTTCAGCGTAGTGCACACTATATCCCATTCCTTAAATTTCAGTGAGTTTGCATATGTAGATAAAATTATGCTGACAAAACAGCACTCACATATTTTGCCCCACAGGTCTTTTAGTAGTCAACGACCCTCAAATTAATAGTCAAAATTTTACCACGACTGAATGGATTTTCACCATGAGACCCGGAATTTTAGGTTTAATTGGAGGGATAGCTAATCCAACTGGAGTTGCTCTAATAATTATTTTAATGATTATGGTGGTTTGTTCCCAAAAATTTGTGCGAAGAGGAGGTTCTTTTGAGGTATGCTTTATCAATTTAAACCACTGACCAGTGATAATGTTTGAGATAACAAAAATTAGTTTTTTATAATAATAATAAAAGTCAAATCTAGCATTACTAATAGCGACTAACAACAACGAAATTGAAAATCTATTTTTCAGATATTTTATTGGACACATTTGATGTATATTCCATTTTGGATTTTATTAATCCTACACGGCCCCAACTTTTGGAAGTGGTTCATAGGACCTGGAGTCATTTATTCACTGGAACGCATATTGCGTCTCATTTGGATGAAAAGCGAACGAGGAAAAACTTACATTAGCTCAGGCCTCCTCTTGCCATCTAAAGTTACACATTTGGTCATTAAGAGGCCTTTTCATTTTGATTTTCACCCAGGCGACTATATTTTCGTCAATATCCCAGCCATAGCTAAATACGAGTGGCATCCTTTCACAATAAGCAGCGCTCCAGAACAAGAGGATTACATGTGGCTGCATATCAGAGGTGTTGGCCACTGGACTAATAGACTCTATGAATATTTTGAAAAGGAACAGGAGAGGTTGCACAACGGAGAAATTCCACCATTTACTCCATCTCCTCAGAGGCAGAGCAAAATTATTCCTAACGGAAATGCCGAAAATAATAATCAGGGCCCCATTAAGAAAATGCATGACACCATCAAAAGAACGTTCTCAGGGCGAGATCCTACTCGAAAGGCAGGAGTCCAACTTGTTGGCTTTTCAAATGAAGGGATTCAATTGGAAGATGGCAACAAAGTGTCTTCCTCGGAAGCGGAACTAAATAATCGGGCTTCCTGTAGCACTACAGAGCTTGGACGACCTAGAAAGCTTACCCCTGAAAAGAAGTTACACAAGTTGCTCTTTACAACTAAAGCACCTTTAGAAAAGTCACTTTCCATGCCCGACATACAGACGAAAGTCAAAAAGCGGGAGAGGCTGCTTGTGTAAGTTGCAAACTTCAAAATATATCTCTTCTAGGTTCTGTTTTTATAATTTTATATTACTTTTTCATTACTATAAACTATTTACTGATCATGTATTGTGAGTTTTAATGTGGTTTGATCGACTGCTTGCATTATATGGCTTTTTAAAGGCATTTTATTTGATTATTAATCGAGAACTCTTTTTTAGATTAAGGGAGTACATGAGATCCGAATCGGAAAAAAGTTTTGATGAGTGTCAAATAAGAAGAGCCAGACTAAAATCTTTGGGACTTGCCTATTTGAGCCCTCAAAACAAATCTTTAGCACAAAGTTTTCGGTATATGAGGCATAAGCCAACCATTATTGCGTTTAAAACGCCCAGCTTGGAAAATTGTGAGACTAGAAACTCGAGTAGCTCATTAGGTTCCATGGGTAAGCATTTCAACGTTCGTTTTCACTCTTTTTTCGTGTATTGTATAAAAAATGCAACATTCTTAGAACTTATAAATCCAAATTAAAAAATTATTTCATATGGTGACATGCAATCCAAATGTAATGAGGAAACAGTCGCATTAAAGTTAGTTACAGAAATATTTATGGATTATCATAAGAAGTGCTAAAACATATAGACAAGCTTCAGAAAATCTTCCACTTATGCAACCAAAAATGAGTAAAAAGGTTTTGCATGAACCATTTGTACATAAATTGTATAAATTTTAAAAACTAGTTATAATAGTTTGCAATTAATGTCTTGCTTGACGATCGTAATGACTTTAGGTTTTTCTGGGAAATAGTCAAAATTTGATTTGTTAAAAATACGAATCTTTGTGGAAGTAAATAATTAGCTCTCACTTTCCTTTTTTTATTATTTGAATTTTTCGTTGACCGATACTTTAATTTAAACAAAGTGGTGGGAATTGTTTTAGTTCCAGATTTATACCCAATAAACCGAAACCCTCAAAAAATACAAAACTAAAATAACAAGATATTTCTTCTAAATAAAGTAGCAAAACTTTTGTAATTTATTATCAGTGACGACCTTTTCATTTTTTAGGGCGTCAAATAACTAATTTAAGCCTAACTTCAACTGTGTCATCGAACCCTGATAGAGCACTGGAAGAAGGAAGACTAACTACACCAGTAGTGATTCCTTTGAAGCCAATGAATTATCCCGTTGGAAAACCATTAGAAGTAAGTGCATTTTTTAAGAAAAAATATTAGTTTTCAAATTATGATTATTTACATTTAAAAATATGTATTTGATGATAGCCGATTATTGAGGGAGAAATACCATGTTCAAGCCGAGGAGCTGCTATTTCTGGATTAGTGAAGGAATTTATGGATAAGCCCTTAATGAGAAGGGCTTCTGAGGTGACAATGGCCAAATATGATCAGCTTTCGCCCTTTGTGCAGCTTTTGCTGATTTCGCTATCTCTAGACTAGTCTCATCCAATCAATAGAAATATTTTCTACATTTAAGAAAACCCGGTTTTCAGCGATTCATACACAATTTTTTATTCATCCATAATCTTACAGTCCAATAATTTAAAATGTTTCCCAAATATCTAACTCTGAACATAATCCATGCCAGCTTAAGCTCTTTCTATAAACCGATTTAATATAATCAAATATTTCATTAATTCAAACAGTATTAAATATTCATTCAAGTTTCTTTTGCTATCCTTTAGCCTAGTAAAAGGAATGAAACCATTTGCACCGTTGACGTCAAAGATTTGGTGAATGAATTACGAATAAATGTTCCAATGAGTGAAAAAGTAACTGAGGTAAATAAACATTAGTGTTGTACCAAAGCTGTTGGAAATCTTGTCTGGTTTGGCTATTGATGGTGTTCCTGTTATTTTTATGTCGTCTTCTCTGTGTATATGTATCTTTTGCTGTGGAGAAAATATAAACGTCTTCCTCTAATTTTGCAGATATATCTTGATGGACCTTATGGAGCTCCATCCAGTCACATATTCAGGGCCCAGCATGCTGTCCTCATTGCCACTGGTATAGGAGTAACACCATTTGCCTCCATATTGCAATCCATAATGCATAGGTATTGGAAAGCAAGACATTGTTGTCCAAGGTGCAAATTTTCATGGGCTAGTGAAATTCCACCAACAGTTATGAATCTACGAAAAGTATGTACAATTCATCTAATTGCCTGCGAATCCATCACTTAAACCTTATAATGTCCCACATACTATATAAACATAGAACAATTACTTTCTAATATCAATGGTATTTTGAGGGCAATGTGTGCTAAAGCAAGTTGCCTGCAGCGATTCGATTAGAGTTAGCACCTTTGGCAAGCCCAATTACACACGAAGGACAAAGAATCTGTGTTTGTAAAGTATAATAATTATTCATAACTAAGTTGGCTCATGATGTGCTCACAAAATGCTTAATTTTTATTTTCTGAAAGAAATGTGTATTCATGCCAAAATTTACTTAATTATTTTTTTAGGTCGATTTCTTTTGGATCAATAGAGACCAAAGATCTTTTGAATGGTTCGTTAACTTATTGTCTCAGTTAGAAATTGAACAAGCTGAGCTAGGAGGTGCCATGGAAAGATTCTTAGATATGCATATGTACATAACAAGTGCTTTGCAAAAAACTGATATGAAAGCAGTCGGTTTACAATTGGCCTTAGATTTGCTGCATGAAAAGGAAAAGAGAGATTTAATAACAGGGCTTAAAACAAGAACTAATGCAGGTCGTCCAAATTGGGATAAGGTATTCAAACAGATACTAGACCAGAAGAAAGGTAAAGTAACTGTTTTCTATTGTGGTCCTCCTCAACTTGCACGTATTTTAAGGATGAAATGTGATCAGTACGGATTTAGTTTTCGGAAAGAAGTATTTTAAATGATAACTTATTGTAGTCACAGCCTTATTGATTCTACTAAGTTAATAATTGTATAGTCTTTCTTAATTTATTGTTTGTAGATAAATTTTATTTATTTGTACATGTAAATAGTGTTGCCATGCTACTTTAGGAATAAACCCACTATGTACGTTACCATTTCCTACTTCTTGTTTAACATTAAGTAATTAATAATTGACCTTGCAGAAATTGAACAAGTTTTTTCGCAAATAAGACTGAATTAAAATTTTGAAACATTTTGCTAATGTTAATTTAATTCAAAGGAATTAAGAAGAACTAAGACATTACATATTTCTACAGGATCAATTTTTGTCAATACTATAATCTAGTTGTGCCAAGTTACTGGTTCAATTTGATTTGAAAATTTTCTATGAAGGTCTTTCTGTCATGTAGAGCTTGTGAATCTATAGCAATCTATACTTCTTCAATTGCAAAACAGTGGTAGAGGGAATTTTCTTTTCTATTTTAATTGCTGTAGTGGCATTTTATCAATTTGTATAAAAATAAATTTTCTTCCTATATTATGGGGATTCTTTCAGTTTATCCTTTGTACCTAACATGACTTTAACGAAAACAAAACAAATATATATTAAGCAATACAATACTTTGTGTTATTCCAATTACCTACACACTAATTATTTGATTGTAAACATCAACGCTTTGTTCCATGAAACTAATTTCAGACAAAATGATTTCGTAAGCATGTAAACATCAATTGGAGGAATATTCCAGCAAATATATTTCATTTGAATTTCATTACTCCAACCCGAAAACATTATTTTGACTCAATAAAATAATATTTCTTAAATTAAATGGAACTGGCTGTAAGTCTTCATCCGAGACTTCTTATAAACTATTACATTTAGTAAAAATAGTGAAACTGTTTGACAAAATAACCCTACCCGTTATTACATACTTACTCTGATTTTGCTCTTGCACTGGATTAGATGTAAGATGAGTGAGCAGGAATAGCTTGCAGCAGAACAATTGATTTTTCAATAAATATTTATAGGATTGAACCAGAAGTAAATAAAAGTGTTTTTATGATCGAACTATTAACACATAATAGGTCGCACAATTTGACAACTCATAAAACAAGACACTAGTTTAACTACATATATCTCAAACATGCATTATACGTAAAAAAATTTATTCCCTGGATAATTGAAAATAAATTGCTTATTTTCATTAAATAGCAATTAAGGGAAATACATTACATAAAAATATATGACCATACAATTGAGAAACGTATACCTTACTAAACACTAAATTCAAATAATACGCTTTGAATGTGCTTGAGCTTGATTTTGTCTTATAAAGATGATAAATTAATCTTTCTCGTGTATTGCAGCCAAACTTTTTAATGCCATTTTTAAAGCTCCTTCTTTTGTTTTATTGCCACCAATAAAACCAGATGCATGGCAAAAAATACATCCTTCAATGTCAGCAACAGAACTGAGCTGACTATCTCTAAAGCCTCTCCAATCTTCATGCAAAAAAACTCTAAAAATCAAAGGGGATCAAATATTCATTCCTTTCACAAGAATTTTGATAAACAAGTGCTGTGAATACTATGAAAATTAATTTACCTGCATATAAAACTATCCGGTTGAATTGGAATTCCCTGAACTCGCCATGAGTCAGTTGCATCATGGAAAATCATAAATTTCAACTCTCCCTCTATTCCCAACTCTTCTTCGATAGAAACAACATGCTCTTTCCATGGGCAACGTTCTGATAATTCAACAATTTTCCCACAAGGATGCAGCTTAGCTCTATTTAAAATTGCCTCTTTGACGATTTCTCTAGCTGGCCACCAAACACGAGCAGATTCTACTACTTTTTCTTCAAATTCTAATCCAACTAACTCCATAGCTTTCCTAAACAACACATCGGGGTGATCTCCCTTTATAGCATTCCACTCTGGATTAAGGCGGTGGACACGAGAACTCAAATGAGTATTGATTCTATATTTAGGAAATCCATCTGAATACATAGGTACCCCATTGTCTATTGCGTCTAGTTCTTCGATAAATCCTTCATATATATTTAAAAATATTCTTAATATACAATCAGATTGAGGGTAATATTTTCGTTTTTTTAGAATTTCTGTTATTACCTCTATTCCATGATGAACATACACTAACCCAGCAGAACTCAATCTGGAATAAAATCAATGATTTTTGTGATGATGGTCTATTAAGTCTGTTAAATAACGAAGTACCTTATGTTTTTATTTTTAGCTACATGTGGCAAAATTGTAGAAAACGTTTCATCGAAACTTCTTTGATGATGGTCGTACCTGTGCCTTTTGGGATCATAAACTCCGCCTACGTCAACTACTACATCACATGTATTTAAAACCTGTAAATCAAAATATATATTTATGTAGAAATTCAATTAACTTTCAAAGCTCATGACCTGAACTTTATAATGAATTGGGTCGTCAATTACTTCTTGTTATTTACAGTAGAAAATTTAGTGTGACAAATAAAATATGCAATATCAAACTAATTTTAAACTATCCTGGTCTCTGAACAACGAAACATAAATTCAATATATTGTTGCAATCTTGGTTTCAGGGATCTACTAAGAAAGACACTAGATAGCTAAGAATTATTTTGGGGCATAATTATTGTGGCATATTCTTCAGCAAATTTTATTCAACAAATACGATAAAAATATTTAGGAAAAACATATTTAAATGATTATTCCAGAGCGTAGTCACTATCCACTTCAAGAACTGCTTCCCCTTTGCTTGATAGTAATTCGATTCCACGAGCGAAGAAGTCACGATTCTTGGAGGTTAACATCGAGTCATACAAATCTTTTTAATTTTGTTCTTTGTCAATTTTTAACTTAGCGATTGATGTAGTAGTCTATAGCATCTTTGGTCCGTGAATATGGTGGATGTGGGAGCATATTCTATCCCTTCTCGGCAATCAATCTGACGACCTCACAACAAAGTGACGTCAGGTTTTATTGTGGTGGAAAAGACACTGTTCTTTTTTCATGGTCTTTTCGCTTCGATTGCAGTGTGAAGGGAGTCAAGTTAAACCAGATAGATGTCGCTATTAATGTTGAACTGCCGCTTGTCTGGGATTGTTGTCATTCATCTGTATTGTTAAACCATTAACAGATACTGTTCAATATGATTTCCCAGTAAATGATTCCACTTCTGTCCCACCAAACACACCACATAGCCTTTTTACAGTGGATAACTTTTGGAATTCATTTGAGTGAAATACGTCGTGATGTGCAAATCATTTTAACGCTTTTGAACAACATTAAAATATTTCAAAAATAGTGTTTGTTCGTTTCGCTACAATAAATCGGTAAAATTGCATACACATCTTACTTTGTTGTTGTTTAAGAGCTTGTGAGGGATCCCTCCAGCCAGTTTCCCCTCCCTTTCAAGCATTTTGAAGCGACTTTGAAACTATGAATGGTCGACATTGAAGTCTTCCACCCCTCCAAGGAGTGCCTGATCGTCGAAATCCCATGACCAACCTCTTCTTTCTTCATCTGCAAGGTTTCTGTCGCCCGTTTTGAACCTGTTCAACCATCTTGCAACCTGACTTTTGCTAATTGTTCCTTCACCGAAAACTTCCTTCAGATCGCAAAGTGACTGCCGCCTTCCAACCTTTCTCAAAATGCTAGAAAATAATATGGCGAATATGAAGATGATTTTCAGTATGCACTTTTGGTCTTGAAGAAGAGAAGATTTTTATAAAGAAATAATGAACAAAACTCTTTTTTTTTTTCAAGAAAACCATGGGTCGATATAAACCGCCATAATTATGCCAACATAATAGTATGTATGAACAATGTTCAACTAAAATCTTCGAATCTCTGGAGAACAAGCGACCAACTTCAAGAGTGACACCTGGTTTCTCCATCTCTAAATCACCATATAGAAGCCTGCACCAAATATTTGAATACTACAGGACTGAAACTTCTTGAGCACCCTCCTTACAATTCAGACATGGCTCTTTTTTTACAGAATTCCCTAATTTGAAAATTAAACTTAAAGTGATGCAATTTTCTAATAAAGAAGACCAAAACATCAAATGTAAACTTTATACAAAGTGTTGGTGTACTTTATCGTTTAATTTGCCAGGTCTGTTTTTAAGAATCCAGTGGATGAAGCGGTGCATAGAATGTAACGGAAATAATTTTTAAAAATTAAAATCAATAAAACTGTCCTAATATTGTTTACTACTGTGATCAAAAAGTAAGGTGAATTTGTTTATAAAATTTAAATTCTTTATTTATTCTTTCAAATCAATTTCATTCCCTTCAAACTAATCCTCGTCCGATAAAACGTACTTTTTCCAACGGTTTTTCAAGTCCTCAAAACAGTCGAAATAGTCTTTTTCCTGTATAGCATTCAAGACCTTCTTCGATTCGGTTTTTATCTCCTCAATCCTATCAAAACGGTATCCTCGCATTGGCCTTTCGAGTTTGCTGAATAGCCAAAAGTCGCACGGAGCCACATCAGGTGAATACGGTGGTTGGGGACCAATATGAGTCGAGTATTTGGCAAAACATTTCGTAAAGAACCAATGCAGTATGACATGATGCATTTGGCACCAATCGAGACGATGCGTTTGAGACACAAAAAATCCTTAAAAATGGTTTGAGCTGAGCCAAATGATATTCCAACACTATTAGCGAGGTCTCTAATTGTCAATCGACGATTTTCAAGCACCAAATCTTTGATATTTTGGACATGCAACTCGATGGTAGACGTTGATGGTCGTCCAGAGCGCGGTTCATCGTCAACGCGTTCTCTGCCCACTTGGAACTCGTTATACCACTTATAAACGTTTCTTTTTGTGCCATAGTTTGATCACCAACGGCCTCCCACTACATTTTCCATGTATCTGCACAAGAACATTCGTTTCGCAAGTTCTTTGCTCAGCAAAATCACCCATTGAAAATATCAAAAAATTCACTTTTGGCTGTTTACAAAAACACTTCTAATTCAGAGATAAAGCTTTTGACAAACAGACACTTGGCAAATGTTATAGACAGTCCTAGCAACATAGGAAAAAATGTTACCTGTCTTCCTACTGCCCAGGAGTTTTAAATGACAATTTCACCTTACTTTTTGATCACAGTAGTATATTTTAGCTCCTTTATAACTATATACAGAAGATAATATTTTCATTTGGTGATAGTGATACCGTTGTAAGTGGATTTATCAATCCTTAAATACAAGAAGAAAACCCGAAGGCGCTCACAAAGATATATATATATATA
>JAWQRO010000097.1:0-58681 GCA_033557835.1 Helochares maculicollis | reverse complement strand
TATATATATAAATTAGCACAATTAATATACACAAAAATATACTCGCAGTAAAGTTTGAGTTATTAAATATTCTTGCCAAGCTATATTTATATTTATTAGTCATGTATAATATATTAGCAAACCAAAGGAAATGGGGTATTATCGATTCAATTTCATAACAAAAATAGCCAGAGGATTGATATTTTTAAACCAATTTTGTTTTAGTACATAGGATACTTGGAAGATATGCAAAGATTGAACACTCCTCAGCCTACGAAACCTCCCACTAGACAAGAGAAGGATATAGTAATGATTTTAGCCAAGATTAAAGGAAAAGTTGTTCGAGAAAGGATTCGTGTACTAGAATTTTTGGAAGATTTTGATGTTTGCAATCAACAAGTCATTAGTAGATGTGCATTTGCACGAGGTTTAAGCACTGCTCGATTTGAACTAACTGAAAATGAAGTGGAAACATTGTGTGACATGTATGTGTAAAGCACGAATATTTACGTTGTAGTGAAAACGTATTACTTCGTTTTAGCTTTGCTTCCCCTATGAGACCAGAATGTGTGGATTATAGGCGATTTGTAGAAGTTATTGAAGAGGCTTTCACGCAGATGTGCTTAGAGAGAGCGCCTTTAATAGTTCCTATGCAGCATGTACCAACTAATGATTGTGAAAAGAATTTCCTTAACTTTGAAGAGAGACGAACTGCTTCTGTAGCTTTAGAAAAATTAAAGAAGAAACCTGATATTCAAATGAATTTGCTGTCATTGTTCCAGGTTTGCATTTTTATTAACGGCACATTTAAAACTTATAACAAATCAAAGCTTAATAAGCCACTATACAAAATAATCATATTTATAATTTATATTTTTAGGATTATGATAAGACGAATTGTGGAACCGTTTCACAAGAACAGTTCCTGAAGGCGTTGTCCGTCAGAGGAATGTATAACTTGATATCCAGAACTGAATTTGATGCTGTATGCAAATGTTTCAGTTTTGAAAGAGGGTTGCGAGACGAAATAGATTATAGGGCATTTATCAAAGCTTTGGATATTCTACACGCAACTGATAAATACAATCCGTTTTAAGTAATGATCTTTCTTCACCTTGTGTTATGTTTGTATGTGTTATTTTGTTTAAATAAAATATAAAAATAAAATACATAGCAAACTTGCTTAGACGTCATATTAATTATGAAATTCTGTTACGGAAATAAAACAGAAATGGAGTTTCGTTCTGCCTGGACGTTATGAATTCATACATATAAATTGTAACGTTTGGCTCAACATCAAAAAGAATGTTTTAATATTGTGGGTGGTGCATGCATTAGCAAAACTAATATCTAAAAATTTCATTGGAATTGGTATTTTTAAAAAAATTTAGCCACGCTTTTCGCAGATTTTTACTTAGATTACGTAATATTGTTTTAATGTAATATATATTGCTTTTAAAAATTCACCTTATCATTTCCTATGTCCTTGTACTCCATTGGGGGTTAACCAGCATCGATTAGCACCATAATATATGGACGTTTACGATATCCTGTCATTGTTCTGACCGACCCAAGTTTTTTGCAAATATCGACAACAACTTGATAACAAATCTAATATCTTACAAATGAAATATTTTCAAGCGTGCGAATTAAATTTTTAAATATATTGCATAGAATTAAAATTAAATACATAAGGCAGAATTACAACACTCTGATATATTTATTTAACAGTTTATTTTTAACTGTCGTTACGACCACATAAACTACCAAGAGCGCTATTAGAATGGTGATCTATGGAAAATGTAACTACATATTTTGGCGTGGAGATAACAAAGACCGCCTACTCAAACGATTCGTAAAATATAAAGTATAACGAACTTGGAGAAAAATCATTGATATACGAAATAAATTTTGATCAATAAGGTGCACGGTAACATTATGTATATGAATTCCAATTTGGTTCATTTATGTGACTTTCATAGTTCCCCAGTTGTCATATAAGAAAGAATGTACACAAGAAAAATTTATAACTTAGTTTATGAAGTGAACGCTCAATAACGCAGCTAATTGAGTGGGTTTTGGTCTTTATTTAGCCCATGAGATGATTAGTAGATAAAACTTGTAACAAAAGCGTGCATAAAGTTAACTTGTTAATGCTAATAAAGTTTTCTTTTATTATCTGTAAAGATATAACCATTACAAATATTGTTTAAAATTTACCTCAACGCACAATACTTAAACTGAGAATATTGTAAAAGATTTGTATTCATTATCATGCTGCAATAGAACCAGAAACTAATATTTTTAGATTAAAAAGAATTTGTAAGAAAACGATGTTTGGCGAAAACTAATTTTCCATCAAGCTGAAAATGTAATAGAATTAAAATTTATTGCAGTTAATGGTTCATTATACATTCAAAAGTAGATATTTTAATGGTGATCAGATGTGAAATGAATTTTAAAGCGTTCTATTTTTCGCTATTGAAAATCTGTGGTGAGGACATAAATTTAATTTTAGCGTTTAATAAATCTGAAACATAGCTAATAATACTTTGCAAGCCCAATTTAGAAACAAGTATCCGACAATTTGATAATAAATAAACTTTTAAAAACCGTGAAATGCAAAGCGACTCGCAGTAATTAATGAAAACCAATATTTCGTTCATTGAATGCTTTTTAGTCCTTTAAGTGAATACTATAGCCAGCTGTACCTGGGAAAATTCTACTTTTCTAAAGCACGCTTGAGTGATGAATGGTGTAATTTTGTAGCCACTACGAGAATAAATTAGCGTTTGAGAGCTGTCACCACGTGTGGATAGTCGGTAATTGTCACAGGATTGCGCTGAACCGTTATATATTCTCAACAGAAATAAACAGTGCATCGGGACATTTAATAGTTCACTTCTTTTATATTTACCTTCATATTAACAACTAGTGTAATTAACATCCGTACTTTCTGTTTGAAGTGATAACTTTTCTTGATGTCACGTATTTAAATAATGAACTGAATAAATTATTGCTGGAAAACTTTTTTAAAAACATACACATACAGTTAACTATAGAAATTCAATTTTATATTGAATAATACTCTTTTATCACACTAAAAAAGATTTTGCAAGGACTTTGAATTTTTTTGTGTATCCACTCAACTTTCCTATATACATGTATAAATATACTATCCAAAATATAGTTGAAGATTACAAGATCACACATTAAATTTGGAAAATTCAACTTTAAAGAATATTGGGGATCAAGCGAGATTGCAATCATTAAAGTAGAAAGAATGAAGTTCCATGGTTTCAAGCTGAAACTCCTTGCATGCGCTATTTAAAAAAAAAGTTTTATTAAAATGGTGTTTATCGCAACTATTAAAACAGATTGTGAACAACAGTTATATTTTTATGCGTCTATCTGTTGCTAAGCCATCTTGTATAAAAATTTTATGTCCTTGCTCTATCATCGACTATTACAATTTTAAGTTAAATCTTCCTGTATCGTTTAAAATCGTAGCAAATATTTTGTACCTTTTAGGTTACAAGTGCAGGCTATAAATATGATAACAACAAATCAGTTTTTCAATCTCAGGCTTAGTGTGTTCACTTAACTGTATAAAATGTAGGACATCAATTGACAAAAAAATGTATATATTATTACGATTTCCATAAGGATTGTTTCCATAATCTACCACAAAAAATCTATAATTATTTATTTACCATTTACTTTTATTTATATATGTTTTACATCAGTTCAACTTGTGTTCTACCTACCTTCTCGACCATAGCTCTAAACAGAGTCCACCTTGCTGTCTCCCTCCAATCTTCTTATAAAGGGAGGTTTCTTGGCCTTTGGTCAGTATGAACGTTGGTGGCGGTTGATTCCCACAACTCTCTGTATTGCTTTTACGTCCTGGCTGCTGCTGAAGTACGTTGCATGCGCCCATACTTACCTCATAAACATGGGTGAGGGTGAGAACGAATGCCATTTTCTTATCGATATTAAAAATAGTTTCTGGGATTAAATCCGTCAGAACACATAGCTGCACGTCGTTCCGAGAAACAACGACCTCCTCCATTACTTTGCAAAACAAAAACTTAGTGATATTTCTCGGCCATAATCTTTTGGGATACTCCTTTTGAGATTCTAATGGGCAAGTTAAAGTAATTAAAACAATCCAATACATTAAAAAGCCGAAGCAATAACATTAATACTAAATAGATCTACAATCCGTGGATTTAAAATGTATTTTTTCTATAAAAAATAAAAACATGAAATAATCTTGCTAGAGTTACAGATACAAAAATCAAAATAAAATAAAAATCAAGAATTCAAAATAAATATTTCAAATATCATTATTATCCTGAGATATGACATTATTCACGATATGAAGACGCTTTTGCTTAAAAACTCAAAATTACTGATATTTTACATAAAAACTCAAAATTACTGATATTTTACATTTTTAATACCTGCAATGCCTATATACTATATATATTTAAGCGTTTTTACTCTTTAATGTAACCCCCACTTGTGCAAGTGAGCGAAGTTAGCGAATACTGAGTAAGCTAAGCTTACTTGAGTTTTCTTATATTCCGACTTTCCTACTATATGCATGTTTTGAAATTCAAAAAAATATCCACACAAGTCTGAAAATTGAAACACACCTTTGAGATATGCAGATGAAGTCCAACTTTTTTGATTTACATAAAACTACATTCAATGTCTAGCACTTATAGAATAGTTTTGTTTTTTTTTATTTCAAGGCCTATTTAAAATGAAATTTTCAAAATTAAAAAAAAAACACCACTTGCGGCACTTGGACCATGAAAAAATCTTGTATCTACTTATTTCGATTGGCATTTAAGATGTGCATGAGTGCACAACTCGATAGCTTAATTTTAACTACTTTCAAACGATTCAAATCTGTGCACATAAATAGGTACTTCCAATGATTCTATATTTCCCAAAAGTTGATACACTTCTTCGAGTTTGGCATAAGGGTTGTATGTCAAATTTCGGCGCTCCATCGCAAACTGTTCGATCGTATTTTCATATACACGCAGACGTGCCAGAGTGCCAAAAAATCAGAAGCTCTCAAAACGAAGATATCCATCAAAAACTTAAAGTATAACTTTCTCAAACTCCTCAATGCATTCCGTATAATATACTTTCTACAATTTAGGGTAATATAAAAATACATTGGCAACTAACTCTTGTTTTTGGACAGTTTTTATGTCATCTGAAAATACACTTATCTCTATTTTTACAAAATCAAACATTTATCGAAGTTTGAAGCTAGCTTATAACTTTTTTTATAAAACTTCTCATTTAGTAGTAAAAGAATCACCTGGTAGCTATAATTATAAATATATATAGCAAATATAAATAAAAATCAGTTAGTAATTCCCTACAAGTTGAAGTTGAAATAAACGGTCATATAAGACTTTTATGATCTATAATTAACTCAATTCGCAGAAGACAGCTCAGAGCTTTTATAAAATTATGACACTATATTTTATTAAGGGTGTTTGTTAATTATTGTGTCTTAAGAACAAAATTAATTGCAAGAGCGCGATAAAAAAGAGCAGTAATTTTTAACTGTCCTGTAGTGTAAATCTAATAAGGACATACAACGTGGGCGACAAGTGTAATAAATACGCGTATAATCTCTGTTGTTGATTTTGTGGGAGCTTCCTTCCAAGACCTCGTAAAAGGTCTACTAATAAAATTTATGGGATCAATTGGAAACCAACCACTGTTTACTATTCAATCTTAAAGAAGTAACTCTTGTATCGAGATTGCTGCCCCTCCAGCGACTGCGCTGCACTGGAAAGAACTTTTAACTCATGGTGGAGGCTCTTTTGGCAGTTCTTTTCCATCGGGGTCTTGACTCTTGCGGGATACAAATCTTTCGAAAAAGTGTATCCATTCCGTTTGAGACTTGAATTAATTTATAAACATTCTTCTTAGATGTGGCTGCCCGTGTCAACAATTGCAGCAATTTGCGTTCTACTAGACGTTACTGACGGCACAATTCCTGATAACGAATTGGATCTTGTTTTTAAGGACAGGTAAGCATTTAATTATTTTTGTTACTGTTTCAATTATACTGGCTGTTTATATATTTCCACCACTTCTTTTAATTTTATCAAATTAATTTAATTTATTAAATTATCCAAATGTTTCACCAGCTACAAATTATTCCTACATCTGATTCCAAGACTTTCCTGAGAAAACAACAATTTCGTCGATTTAACTTTCTCTCTGCGAACTTTTAATATATTCATCATTGATAATTTTTCTGCGTTTTCATAATGCATGACATTTCATAATTTCAAATTGAATATATTATAATATTTAATTTTATAAATTTTTATTTCTGACAACTTTCTGTGCTTTTTTAATAGAATAATTACTCCAGATTTATTTTTGCTATTTTTAAATTTTAACTGTATGAATAAAATGAAATAGAAAAATTCGCCGAAAAGGTGTTCAATAATTTTTATATAGATGCGTCCAACTGAGTAAAACAGTGAAGAAATTTATTAAAAAAATGGACGTCATTACTTCCCAGTAGAGAACTAATTTGAAATATACTGTTACTAAGTTCTAGAAATAAAATATTGGGCTTCTATAATAAAAATGCCACCTTTTTCTCTGAAACGAGTTCCTAAATTGCATTGATTTTACATTTATTTTATATATATCGATCCTTAAATAAGGTTACTGCTAATTACTTAATTTAAATGTACATTGTTAATTTTATATCAGAACATTTGTATAATGGTTTTGTTTCTATTAAATTAGGCCTCTACGTCGAAGAAGTAGTTATTTTTGTATAGTTTGTGCATTTCATATTAAACATTTATTTCTCCATATAAAAATACTCTTCGCTTCATTTCAAGATTTGATTTATGAAATTTAAATTTAAAGCTCTTGAGAAATATCGTGTCATTTATTTATTCAATAATAAGTATTTGATAACTGATTGCATATACACAAAGTAAAAAATTAAGTTTTGAACAAACAGTTAAACAAGATCTAGTGGTGGGTATTCCCCTAACACGCGTCAGCAACTGTTAACTTTTAATAATTAATGCCTTTCACTGAAACTGAAATTACCTAAGGGAAGTTTGATCTCGAAATTAAACATTTCACTCAACTTGTAGGTGTATTAGGTAGATACTTGCATAATCCAATCAGTTGATTTATCACATATTAACCAAGTAAAGCGAAGCCAACATGACAGAAAAACATAGAGCTTCATCTTCAGTTCATGTAATATTTTTAGCAAAACCATATTATCCCTTATTTGTGTGTGATTAAGCGCCCCTCACGGAAACACCTTCTGTGAAAGTCTTTCCTCGCAAAAATAATATTTTGCTTACATCAGCTATGATAAAATATTTCAAGGGAAGACTATATAAAAGGGGAAGTACTAGTTTTGTTTTATATATACTGCCCTTTTACATTTAAAAGAAAATGTTTGTATAAACCCATTATGTATACTATGTATTTAAAATCAATTTCGTGGCTGCTTATTATCCTTCTTTGTCAAACTTGTATCTCCCTATGAATTTTCTTATCATTAAAAACGTGATAAATATTTGAAATCCAGGATTTATTTTTGCTTTGTATAGACAATTTTCTACGTAGGTAGGTATTACAAACAAATTCATGCAATCTTTAACATGTAAGAAAGTCTTTTTCCCACGCACAATCAAGAACATTTATCAGGAATCGATTTTCTAGTTTTAAAGTATATGCTTTTTATACGCGCGAAACACAGTAAGTCACGGGTTGTTAATTTTGCACTTATGTAAAAACGAGAAGTGAAAGAAAATGTGTAGACACTAGAAATGCAAATAACCGCTTTAATTTAATTGTTCAAAAGAAGGTGATGTTTTTGAACAATATGTAAATGTTTAATCGAAAATTGTCTAAGACAGGTTCACCAGATAGCAGAATAAGTGCGTTTTGATTGGAATATCTAAACCCATTTTACTTTACTATTTCATCTATACACTTTATGTCGGTTCAATCCGTACCAACTTTCCTATACTTACTTCAATCAAAATAAAGTGATATCCTTCTTTAAATTTTTTAACATCTGTATATTATGCATTAATGGATTTGTCATCTTTAACTAAAACTGAAGGTAAAACAAAATTTATATAGTATATATGAACGCGTCAACATATTTAGCACACGGCAAATAAATCGAAATAGAGATACCAACTAGTAGGAAGTGTTTAATACAAGTTTCGTCAATTTTTAAGATATCGGATTTTTCAAAACATTTCATAATTTCTTTGTTATTGCTAATGCGAATAACAAATTCAAGTACAAACAAATTCATGGGGCCATTTTTGAACAGTTTTGTATTTTTTTTATCATTTATGAAGTATTGCCGACACTTCTCTACCATTTATCTTTTACTGCATTTATAATCTTCTAAAATTAAAATTTTCTCCGCATACATTCAATACAGGAACAGCCAAACCAACTATAAATGTAATCGGATTTATATTTAATTTATAAAAATGTAAGCAATTAGGGACACTAAAAATATCGTAAACATAAACTGGTCTGTATCTGTGGTCGACTATAAATGATGTAAGATATAAGTATAAACTATATTTTTACATTTAACTATTAAAATCATAAATATAAAATATACAGGGTGTTTCAAAATTAAGTTACAACCTTATAGGGGTGGTAGATATTAGAAATAATAAGCGACAGGTTTTTATTTGCACTTTGAAGCATAATTAGTAATCGAGATATTAATTACATGTACATGTTAAGAGCCACTGTTGGAATTTCCTATGACGTCGTCGGTCGAACGACGACAGACGAATTTTATCGGTATTTCAAAGAATCACCTTCTTGTTTATGCTTAAAGCATCTGGACTCGAAACTGAAGAAGTAATAATAAAAAAAACTCGTTAAAAAGCAATAAAGACGAGCCAAAAAAGTTAACAGGCCAATAAATTTCAACCGGAGAGAAAAAATAAAGCGCACGTGTATGGTCGAATTGCGTTCGTTTCAATTTGTTTTTAATACATTATTTACTATTACGTAAGTTAGCTAAACTTTTCTTTATGCCTTATTCAAAGAAAGACAATATTTACTAATATGCAAATCATCTGAACTTACTAAGCACGAAACAAGAAAAGCCATCAATTTATTGTAAACAAGGTGATAAAAATGAAAGCGGATACTCATCAATAAACGTAAAGCGCAAAAAATTTACAACCACAGACACAAGAGAAACAGTGCATGTGTTATCAATAGAAGGAGACTGTTGAATCAGTCTATCGGCGCAATAACATAAATTTGTACTATTAATTGTGATTGTGAATTTATTCTAGTCCATCTTATTTAAGTAGCCATTGAATTTTAACGATAAAGAATGTTGACAATTAAGTTATTGTTTTGTTTGCGATGTATGATGTAACCACCCTTCTTGAGGGCGATAATATAAAGCAATATTCTTTCGAGGTCAGGTTGGATCTCCAGTTCAAAATAAAATGTTATTTAAATGGTTGTTTATGTTCTTTTCTCTGTCGTTATGTTATTAGGAAGGTTTTGTGTTCACGAAATAATTTTCTTGTGATTATGACGGATCTAATGCTTTGTTTTGATTGTGATGCCGGTATTTTATAAAGACAAAAATTGACATTAGATTGCGATGTGTGATGTAATCGATTTTCTTGCAGCGGAAGGAAGTAATACAAAGCGATCGTTTTTTGAGGTCACGTTCTGTTTTAAATGATTCGAAAAACCGCGGAGCTATAAAATTTGATTTCAATGGTTGTTTCTGTTCTTTTTCTGCTTCTCATTGATAAGGACGGTTTTGTGTTCATGAAAAAATTTAATCTTAATGTTTTAAAGGATCTGACTACGTGTTTGATTGTGATGCCGTTATTTTTATAGCAATAACGGGGCCGTTGTGTCTGCAAAATATTCTTTAAGTCAGGATGGTTTATCGGCATCATTTCAATTATGCCAGCAGTCCCAAATTAACCAAAGTTTCAACATTTTTATTTATAGTTAGAAAATTTCAGGTCGTAGTCACTTTGGCGTTCTTAACATGTGGGTTAAGTATTGGAAATTATTTTTGCAACACCCTGTACATATAAATACTGATTTACGTAACATAATTCATATGTAAAACATTATTTAAGTCTATATGTTAAATAAAAAAGATTTAGTCATATCTAATCTAATACCACAATAATTTCCTTCGAATAAAAATATAGAATTTTTATCACTCTACAAAAATATTATCTACAGATTAATTATTGTGCTGCTAACTAATTTAAATTTACTAATTATTGAATTTTACCCCAATGTTCAGGTAATTCATTATTCAATTCTTGCTTTAAAAAACTCCTTCTAATGAGTTTTAATGTTTTCCAAAAGTTGTTATTCCTTCCTCTTATAAAATTAAGAGAGTGTAATAAATAAAAGTCGAAAGTCGCCAATTCCGGACTATATGGAAGGTGACGCAAAACATCCCACGAAAATTCTATCAGGTTTTATAGATTGGCTATAGACATACGTGGTCTGGCGTTGCCGTGATGAAGCACTTTCTTATTATCCAATGTTGGTCATTTTTTGTTAACAGCTGCTGTCAAATTAACAAGTTGATCACAGTAGTTAGAAGAATTTATGGTCTGATTTGTGGGAGAAACTCGTAATAAACTATACCAAACCAATCAAATGCATATTACATTTTTAGTGTAGAAGCTTATCTTTGACGATATATGTCCAGTACTGCCGACTGTAGATCGTGACAATGACTATATTGTTATACATAGTTAATGTTTCATCTCCAGTGATCATATTCTGCAGAAAAGGCGATCTTCTGTTTTTTTTTGATCAGCTAGTTGATCATAAATCAGTATCCACTGAGTCAACAGACGGCATACGGAACCCACAGATCTGCTCAATTGAAGTATGTTTCTGCACGGAGGTGACTCTCAACGCTGGTAGGAGACACTCAGACGTCAGTAACTTCTCGCAACGTGGGCTTTAGACCACTACAGTCTTTAGTGTGGTAGTTGTTATAAGCCGGCTTGAGCGCTCACAAACTTCGACTTCCAAAACACCATTTTTAAACCGCCCAAATCATTTTTGCACAACTCAAACGATAACTGCCGATGTCCCATAAACATGACATATCTTATAGGTCGTTTTCGTAGCATTTTTCCTTTCTGGAATTAATAGAGCATCATATTATACAGTCACAAACTAGACACTAGTCACATACAATTAATACGCTCCAATTCCACAAGCTGGTTTTGGTCCTTTTTGCACTATAGTATGTTTAATAATAAAAATGTTTTTGTTTGTATAGATCTAAATCAGAATGGGAGGAAGCATGGCACAAAGAAAGATACACTAGATGCCGAGAGACTCTATTGCGTCATCTTTACTGGGCTTGCGAGAAGGATATCTACAGAATAACGAGAAGATCAGATCCAGAAGAATTTAAAATGTCTCATTTTGAATCTGAAAGTAAGTTTTTCTATGAGCAAGTAGATTTAAAATTTATTAAAAAATTTATCAATCGATAGACATTAACTTTTATGAATAAAAAATATTAAAATTAACTAATTATATTTAAGATATTTCTAAAATAAATTTTATCATTTGTCAGTTTGCACTTATTGCATATAATAACTTTCCATTTTCTAGTACAATACCCTTGGGTTTCTGAGAAGACAGCTCGCAGAATGTTACGTACAAGAAGAGGGTTTAACCGAAGATCGCCATCTTCTATAACAACAGAATGTTGTAGCTCTTCAGGATGTACCTGGGAAGAATATGCAGAATATTGTCCAACTAATAAGCGATACACAGCCTATGTTTAAATTTAAAAATATATATTAATCCCACTAGTTAATTGTAAAAATATTAGCTTCGAAAGATAATAGAATCTACATATCATAGATATGTACAATTACAAAGTACTGTTTTACGTTGTAATTGATTTCCATGAACTGCAAAAAAGTTTAAGGCTAATTTCATTTGATTCCATAAAAATGTATAGCAAGTTCCTTTACTCTTAAAAGAATATATAAACATATTTTTTTATATTAAAAATACATCTAACTAATTGATTTGATAGATTCTATAGTAATCTGCAATTTGTTTCAGAGTCAATATATACTGGAATAAAACCCCCTTCATATGCAATTGTTTTAAAAATTGTTTTCCTACCTTCCTCAACATTACTACAAGGTGCTACAAATCTTCACCTGAAAATATTATGTCATTTGATATTTTGAAAAGAATATTTCCGATATTCTTTTTGAAGAGAAACACATTCAAAGATTATTTCGCAGTAAAAAATGTTTGAGGTTAAAATAAAAACCTTTCTTTAATTACACTTAATTTTAAAGAAATATATAGATTATTATTATATCAAAAAATAAAAATTTTATTGTCAACATTTTAACAAAAAATATACATAATATTTCATCCATGAATATATCACACCTATTGAACAATATACTGAAGTAAAAAGCAATGGCAAAAAAGGCAACTTATGCTCAAGCCCTAACAGGCTATGAATGAAGTTGTCATATATAAACAATGGCAGTAATCCAAATAAATACAATGTTTCTATAATATTTAGCATAGGTAAGGTGTAATTATAAACTTGAAACGGATACAACTGTGATATGCTATAAAATGCATACATGGAATATAGTACAAAGAGCAAGAGTTTTATTAGTACCAACTCTTTTGGAAAAAGCAATGGAAATAAAGAATAATAGCCAACGACACTTAGAAACAAGAAAGTTTTCGCATCTCCAGGCTCAACCACCGATAAAATGCTGAAAATAAATAGATTAGATCTTGTGTATGTATATATATATATATATATATATATATATATATATATATATATATATATATATATATATCAATAACAATACTTATATCTAAAAATAAATTCGCCTACCTCAAAGGAATAATAACCATTAATATTGCTTTTTCATGTACATGCCATCCAAATAAAAATGAAGATAATGCACAAATTACGATACATCTTATAAAGTTGCACCGATTTAAACCAGTTTTCCATAATTTTACTAAAGCAGGAAGCATGGATACACCCATTAGAACCATTGTAAGCAGAGGGCTAATACTTGGAAGTACTGAGTGAGAAAATTCTTGAACTAATCCTCCAGTCATCGAAGCAACAGAGCTGTTAACATTTATCCCAAATTTATTAACTGAAAATGAATTGTAAAATTGAATTTCAATAAGAACTGAATATTTGAATAATAATAAAAATATACTTACATACAAATGTGAGTGCTTTATCGATAATATTATATAGAGCCCAAAAATTAGGCGCCCAATAAGCATGGCATAACCCTCTTTTAAAAGGGAACATTCTTGAAAGTACCTGAAGCAGTGCCAACATTTTTAAGCATCATATTTTAAATATCATATTGTTAATTTATCATAAGCAAGATTTTACCTGGGGTAAATGATCATAAAATGGTGCAAACGTAGCAAAAAAAACTGCAATTACAGTTGCAGCTAGTTTAGCAAAATTCTTGACTGAAAAATGCTTTATCAGTTCTTTGGTAGTTTTGGAATTACTGCTAACAAAAGCAAAATTTCGTAGTAAATATATGAAATATGCAGGAGCTACATATATGAAAATGTGTTTCATGTTGAGAAGAAATGCAAACCAAAATGCTCCAAGGATAAAATTTTTCTGAAAACAATTATTTTAATGAGAAATTGATATTTTATGAAACAATTAAAAGTACCTTTGCAATGTAAGATATTGATAGGAGAAGAATACCAAACATAATTCCATTATATTGGAAATGTATGTGATCTACAATAAAAAGTCCCACATTAGCAATCACTAAAATTGGCAATACAACGTCTCTTCTCCAGCTTTTTGGAAGTGTGGCTGAACATCTAAAATATTGAATTATATAAAAAAATGATTGAATTCAATGCAAAAATTTAATAAAGTTCATCATCTAAGGATAAATAAATACTATTATGGACGTCTAATTTCTAATAGGAGCATTTCTTTTAATGTCTTTAGATTGGTATTTAAAGGCTTAGGTGAAAATCACATGTCATCAATATAAAAATATATAGAAATGGTATTAAAATTGCCAGGAAACCAAAAAATGCGCTACACAAAATTAAAAGTAGCTGTCAATTACAAATCTCGCAAAACCAAACAATATTGGATCACAATTAAACAAAATATTTCAAGTAATGAATTGTTGCATTAAAACGTACCTGTGTATTCCAAATGCCAATATCAAATCAGCAACTATGACAGATAATCTTTGAAAAAGTATTGTATTAAACGATTTATAATTCAAGTTTGTTACATCTAACATTCTTTCATCAAAATATTTTGCTACATGAGACATTAGAAATTCAAACCAAGCAAAAATTGGAGGGTAATCTAGTGTCCACTCAGAAGTATCTTCAAAATACCATTCCTTTGGGGGCAGTGTATGAGTTATCGCGAGCCAATTACGATGGACTTCAAAGTCTGTGGAATGGCTGAAAATAAAACAATACTTAAAGATAAGTCTAAAAATGTAAGCTTTTGTTGCAAATTACAAGCAAATTGAAATAGTTAAAAAATTTATGGCTACTAAGTTGTATGTTTCATTACAGTACTATTGTGACATTATAATAAATAGGTTTTGCTTTTAACTTGAAATATACTATGTTTTTCATAAAGTTTTCGGGTCGATAAGAAATGGCTTCGATTCTAACCCATTTTTTTGTTATGTTGGTACACTCTTGATATGAGCATATAAGAAGTTTCAGTTCAATCTCTCAATTTTTTGTTAACAAGACATTTACTTTGGAAGGTTTAAAAGCGAAAGAAATTTATGAACGAATGTTGAAAGTGTTTAAGGACTGTTCACCTTCAATTAGTATAGTAGAAAGATGGATTGTTGAGTTTAAATGTGGTAGTACAGGTCTTGAAGACGATCATCGTCACGGACGTCTAAAAAACAGCAACCACACCAGAAATTGTAGAAAAAATACTGGATATTGTAGTCGAAAATCATCAACTGAACGAAAGAGATCTAGTAGAAGCCCTACGGCAGACATCTCATTGGGCAGTGTAAACAATATTTTGACTGAAGTATTGGGTTTGAGAAAGATGAGTGCACAATGTGTGCCGCATTCGCTAACAATGGAACAAAAACATATTCAAATGCGGCTTCCTCAGCAACATTTAGAGTATTTTCGAAAGGATAGAGTAGATTTTGTGCGTCGATTCGTCACAAAGAATGAGACTTGGGTCTATTACCATAATCCTGATTTAAAAAGAAGAGGCTTAAGTTTTTCGTCTCGGAAACAAGATCGTGTCTAGAATTCGACAAAAAAGGTGCTAGCATCACTGTTTTGGGATGAAAACAAAATTTTGTTTGTGAATACTTGCACATTGGTAAAACAA
Source organism: Helochares maculicollis (assembly GCA_033557835.1). Taxonomy (NCBI): domain Eukaryota; kingdom Metazoa; phylum Arthropoda; class Insecta; order Coleoptera; family Hydrophilidae; genus Helochares; species Helochares maculicollis. The sequence goes on along the minus strand of JAWQRO010000097.1, from coordinate 43,224 downwards.
TAAAATCGTAATATTATTGAAACCTTTTAGACTAGTGGTTGGAAAAATTCGTGAAAAAAGACCCCGTTTGTAGAAGAAAAAATTATGTTTCATCAGGACAATGAACCATGTCACAAGAGCATTTTGACAATAGCTGAAATCTATGAATTAAAGTTCAAATTGTTAAAACATATTCCACTGTATTCCCTAGCGACTTCTGTTTTCACACCTAAAAAAATGCATGCATGGAAAGCGTTTTTTTTTTCAAATGATGACGTTATAACAGATGTGGAAGCGTATTTTGCAGCCCTTCCAGATTCTCACTACAGGAATAAAAACTATAACTTGGAATCTCGTTTGAACCATACAATTGTGTTTTTCTTACCGAACCACAAAATTTATTGGACAAACTACTATATGTAAAAATATATTAATTGTATACATTTAAATATCAATTACATATACATGTGTGTGTTTCATAATCTTTAATGTTTGTAGAAACAGTTAGGAACAATGGTTCCATGACTCCACAAGTATTTTTGGCTATACTGAGTGTATTAGAAAACTCTTCAAGAAAGTCAAAAGAGAATGCATGCAGAAAAATAGATATAGATGAAGACACGGTGTTTTAGCGCCACTTCTATGGAGTTTAGTATTCAACAGAATCCTGACAACAATTAATGAAATGGTGTACTACGCTCAGGGATAAAGTAGATATAACAGTAAAGATTATTGGATGACATACACAATCTGAAGATGTCAGCTGTGGATACAGGGCAGGAATGATATTTTGTGTTGGTAAATCCATCTAAAATGGAGATAGCACTGTTTATCAGACGAGAAAGAAACTTTGAAAAATAACACTCTTAAAGGCTAGTTCACTAAGAAAAATAATTACGCATTATGCTCAATAGTAGACTGCCATGGAAAACACTTGAACACTTAAAAAACATCTGCGTACATTAGCAACAATCTCCTTATGTATAAGCGGTGGAAAAAATGGAGAAATGATGTAACTCTCTCTGTATTTTTGCAGTCCTGGTGATGGCTAAGCAGTATCTCCTGAGTGAGACAACACTTACGCTGGAGGAATCCACAGAATACTCTACTAAAAATCTAAATTATTATTTTTAGGCGGAACAGAATTACTAAGGTAAGTATTTAGCTATTGTTGTATTGTATAAAAACCAGAAGTGGAACTTCTGCACATTATGAAATCAAAATTCAGTTTAAGTATAAATTTCAAAATGTTTAAAAATAGGGAAATAGGAATACATCATACATCTGTATGAACATGAAAAATCTCATTTACTTACATTTAAAAAAAACAAGTGCTCAGATTTTTTTTTGTTAGAAATATTCCTTGTATAGTTAAAAATTGAAATATATATTTAAATTCCCAAGTGGTATGTTACATAGTTCTCTTGCTTCAGTACAATTAAATGAAAATAAAAATGTTAAGCAATCGTAAAAGAGAATGTTGTTGTATATCGAATATTAGAGTTTATTTTGTAGAAATTTCTTAACATAAACATATAACAGTAAGTTACATTTTCTATTATCATACTCTGTAGAATGTTACAATTGCTATCCGTAGATTAACAATTGAAAAGCATATTGTCACTACAAATTGTTAAAATGTATATTTATAATAATCATTTATTTATAGGTTAATATTGCCGGTAAACATGCAGTATTTTATTTTACTCACTACGCTGGAATGAGTAGTAATTTAACACAGGATGTCAACAAAACAGCTGGGAAAATCATCTTTGCTGTAACCAAAATTTTCTTTTTATTTAATGTTTACACTTTATGCCACACCATTTTATGTCATTGACACGTGTTGTCAAGCAAATCGTGCCTCTTATTGTTCTTATTATCTTGCTGATATATGATTTTCGCCAATTTTGTATATGTATTTAAATCATGTTAAATTTTGGTAACGCTGTTATTTAACTCATTTACTGATTTTTGGCGGCAGGTACGACTACTTTTTGAATAGAACGCGAAAACCATATGTATTTTTTAAAATAATTCTACTTTGCTACCTTCATAGCTTTGTATAGATTGTAAAAATGACTAACGTCACTTATATTTTCATTATTGTTTCAAACAGTTAGGTTATGTTCACAAATTTTAATTTTTCTATAAAACTTATACACTTTAATAATATTATTTCGCTACACACTCGTGACTCTAAAGAAATTTCTTGAGAAGAGTTCCAGAACATCTCGTAATGTTAAAAGGTTTCAAATAGGTTTGTATTATCAGTTTATTATAAATAAAAATATGTTTAAATATGTTATATTTTATTTCATTATTTGCTGCTTTTGTCAGTATTATATTTTATATAGATTCTACAATTTCTTTATGCAAACTTTAGAAAAATAAAAGAGGTTATGTGTAAGGTAAAATTTTTACAGGGCTTGATTTGATATGCACTTTACATTTCAGTGGCTTTTTGCAAAAATTCTATTCAGGCAACCACTCCCATTATTCGATATTCATGCGTTCATATTGAGAAACTAGAAGGCTATACTTATACAATTTTAAACAAAAACTCTCAGATGAATAACTGTCTAAATAGTTGAATTTTGTAACATCACAGAAATTCAATGGGCCTAGCTTTTTACCCAAATACCTCCCAAAGTGGTTTTGGCAATAAATCACTCTTAAAAACTTACGATCATTATTTCCATACTTATAATACCTATTTGTCTTCATAAAAACATTCATATTTAAAGTTTCTTAACATTGAACTCTAAAGGATCTATAACTTCAATACTTGTCATAATTTGATTCAATAATTTTTGCAAGTAGCAATAATTAATGTTATTAACAATATAATTAAGAATTTAGTGACATTCAGATATTTAATACCAAGATGGTTTTTCTAAAATAAAGTCTGCATAAAATTCACCTCAAGCACATTTATAAAATAGTTAACCTCTGATGGTAGTTAAAGGTGGTGACTATTTTGCTGATAGTAATTGGTTTAAAAAAACTGCTATCAAAAAATTATTGGTCAATATTTTATGAGAAATCAACCATACATTGGATAGCAGATAATACTACTCGTGGTATCTATGATTGCTTTATATAGTTAAAAGTGTATATTGCTTAAAGTTCGTGCTATTAATTTACTTATTCGTTGGGTTTGGTTATTTTAAATTTATCTTCAACCTTTTACCAAGTAATCTCAAATACTCTAACTTCATAAGTACCTAATTATCATTTTACTTATTTTAATATTTCAGATGCTGTCAACAAGTATCTCGGAATAATGGTTATGCATAGAGCGTTATTTACATATTTTATTTTACTTATATTTTTCATATTATTGTGTTTGAAGTTAGAGTCACACAAAAATTGGAACTGGTTTTTAATATTTTTACCACTGTGGATATATGATGTTATTTTATTTATATTTGCCTTAGTGAACATAATTATACACTGTAAGCATGAGACATTAAGAAATATTGCTAAGAATAAAAATAATTTATTGCTGTTTGTCATTATATTAAAGATAGCATCTCAAATAATTTTATGTCTATATTTAGAGGGAACACCACACATCAAAATGTATCATGTGCTAATTCCAGTGTGGCTTCTTCTACCAATTTTAATTGTAGATGTGTCTGTTACTTTATTTAAAAACTCGAATAACGAATAGGTGTATAATGATTTTTAATTATTGATTAAAATATTTACATTACATATTTAATTGTTATACAATGTATGTATATTTTTATATTGCTTAATTTTTTAAAATTATTTTAATACCCATTCAAATAAATGTGATAGTGATCTGTAGATTTTATGTTTACTTTTAATTATATATTCCTGTGTCCATTTAAACCTTAAAAAAATAGTTTTCCTTTAATAGATTATGCTGCTAATGGAGATTGCATGTTTTTCAAATAAATCATTTTGTTGACTACTAAGAAGGAACTGAATATCAAGGGCCATTGCCATGATAATCTATTGCCTAGTATAAATTGGATTTATAAAAATTAATTTATAATAATCGTAATTCAAATAGATTTGCCAAAACAAAGATATTGTTACAAATCGCATTGCTTTGTTAAACCAAATTTAAATTGTATCTGACTATGATTTAGACGAAGTCTACGGAATTAGTAAATACATAGTAATTTATTACAATTATTTCTATTTTAACTAATAAATTTATATTATTATGCCTTGGCTCGTTACTACCTATACTGCTTAAAATTTAATTTTTATTAAATTTGAATAGTTAAAGGTATGCTTTATTGAAATAATTTTCAAGCAATTCAATTGTACAGACAAACGAAAATAATTTATGTAAAAATTGCAATAGCTTAAATGATAATTAAATTTAAACGAAGTGAATTTAAAGATTCAACGTGGTGTGAGACAATAACGTAGGTTAGGTTTTCAAGGTATTAACCGGAAGCGGTGATTGAGGGAGTCTCTGAACCAAAGCCGGAAGTTAGTTGGGTAAATATAGCGCGAAACCATTTTCAAAAGTGGCAACGTTATCTAGGGGATTTTATGTTGGATGCCTTGATTCCACAAGAATTTTTAGCTTGTGCGCAGGCGCCCATGTCCTAATAATCTCGACACCTATCCAGAAACTTTGGGTTCGAGATTATTTTCTCGCATCAGCGCCACTACGTTGAGACGGTAAGGATAGTAAATACATTCGACAATTTACCAAGTATACTACACCCGTGAATTTGCGGTGTTTTCTAGAATATTAGATTCCTACGGAACATCTAAGTTGCTAATTTATCTCCATATTCCCTTAGAAATATTCAATTCTTCGCCTGTTTTAACGTGGTAATCACTGGTAAGTTAATATTTTTTGCATATTTTTGACAATTCGGTAAAGTCACTGAATTTTAGTTTAAGCATTTTTTTGCCACACGAGACTGCGGCTTAAAATTATTTTTTAAAGCATTACTCGAGCGAAATCATGTTAAAATTACAACGAAACTTGGTTGTATTAACAAAAGAATAGATATTCAATCGTAATTTTAGCAAAATTTCGGTTTTCGGTATGTACCCAAAAAACCCATGTGCTGATAATGGAATCTCTTTGTTTGCCTAAAGATACTGGGCTATAAGGAAACACACTCCTTGGGTGCAATCGCTATCTTTTAAAGCAAACCAAAAAAAAAATTAAATTTTCGTTTATTAATATAAATTTTGCTGTTGCAGAACTAGTTTCACCTTAGCATTTGCATCCTTTGCAAAAAGACTTCATATCCTCAATTAATTTTCTGTTCACGTTGGGTTTACTTTAGTAATGGTCATGGAAGTTCCCCCTTCACCAGACAGCGTGGGACGTGAGTTCGTCCGACAATACTACACCCTGTTGAACAAGGCTCCTACGCACTTGCACAGGTAAATTTATATTTAAGTACCATGCTTTCAAATATTTTCCTAGTAGTTCTTGATACAAAAATATTGTCCAAAATGGAGAAAATCTCCATTACTCAATACACCTTTAAATCATTACAAGAATTGAAATAGACAACAGTTTAACAAAGTAATTCTATTTGTTATTGAGTAATATGGTATTCTCTGCATATTGTACTAGTATATGTGTAGCTATATTGAGAAATATTGATAACAATTTGAATCTAGGTAGTTTGTTTTAGTCTAAGCAAATCTATAATAGAATGCCTTACAAATTTTTATATATATATATATACATATTTTTTTTAAGTACCTCATGTAACCGTTGTAACCTATACCTATGAATAACTAGTCTGTGAAAAATGTTTTCATCATATTACACGTGGTACTAAACAAAAAAATTGTTTAGTATAATTGAGGTCTTCAAAAATTGGGATATGGGTATATCGTCATAACTGCTGTATATAACAAATTGGTATAAATTTCTATATTTTCTATCAACACTGTTGGTATTGACAAAACTAGAGTACATTTGATATGCAGGCGATGCAATTCGGTCCAACCATTTTTATCTTTTTGGATTTTCTTGATTATGTATAGATTTCATGAAGCATTTTACTGTTCTTTTTTATTAAATAACAGCTAAACGTTTTTACACATTCTATCCATCTCTCGGGCAATTTATGGATATCATTCCAAAAGAAAGTTTCATTGATATCCATTCATCGATCCATTTTTGTACATTCGAAAGTTTTGAAGTATTGCTCAGCCAGTGTATGTCTCATCGTTGAGAAGAGGTGATAATCAGAAGGCAGCAGGTCTGGTGAATATGGCGGGTGGGGTAGGAGTTCCCAACTAAGCGAAGAAGTTGATTCTTTGACCACTCTGGCTAAATGTGCAAGAGTGTAGTCATGTTGCAGAATGACTGCCGTGTCTTCGAGCCCATTCTGGGCGTTTTTCGATCAATGCGTGATTTAAATTGATCATTTGTTGTCGTTGCGGACAGTATTTAATGTTTCGCCGTCTTTGAGAAGCTTGTACACTACTGCCTTCTGATCCCATCACACTCACAGCATTGTCTTCCTCACAAACCGATCCGGTTTTGTACTCGGATGTTGATGGTTGTCCTTGGTTGGCGTTACCCTCGATTTTTTACGTTTGGGATTCTCAAAACATATCCATTTTTTATCGCCAGTTACAAACCTTTCTTTTGTGGCGAAAATCCAGCATTTTGCACATAGTTTTTCGTCTTTCCATTTGTCGTTTATTCGGTTTGTGTGGAACCCATTTTCCAACCTTTTTAATCTTTTCCATGGCTCTAAGGCGATGGCAATCAGAAATGGCTTGCGGAGTGACATTCAACTGCTCTGCCATCATTTGTTGTTTGTGTACCGTCTTCGTCCAATAATACTTGTAATTTGTCATCTTCAAACTTTTTTGGTCGATTTTCATGATCTTTGCCAATAACATCACCACTTTTGACTCGTTGAAACCAGCATTTACAAGGCTCGACAGCTGGAGCAAGATCGCCGTAAGTCTCTATAAGAATTCGATGCCTTTTACGTTTGATTGAACAAGAAAATCATTATATGCCGCAAATGCTCTTTACTTTGCTCAAATTTCGACATGTTTCACACGAAAAAGAAGTATGCTATCTTGTAAACAACTAAAGGAATATGAGGGGTTGTAGTGGGCAGTTTTACCAAAAAAATGGCGCTTTGGGTTCCAACAGTTGCTTCAATAGACATTTTAAACTTGCGCACCTGATATATTCAATTTTAGATGTTAGGCTTCTCGAAAGGCAAAAAATAGGCTTTTAAGAATTTTTTTCCGGAAAAATATAAAAATTATAATTAACCATTTACAAAGGCAGAAATGGGTTGTACATGTGACTAAACCATTAGTTTCAGAAAATGGCTTTGCAGTGCTTCTCAGGTCACCTTATATTTTGATGGGTCCAAGTCTGTAACAACAGCTACTGTAAATTTTGAATTATGATGACTCACTAAAATTGGTTTTTGCACATAACAGCTAGAAAATTGTCAATTACAAATTAACTATGCAGTTAAAATATAATTCTGTTTCTTTAGATAACATAGTTTTAAAGATATAGTTCAAATTTGAATTGGTTATAAATTATATGAGATATAGGCGCGGCCAACTTGAAACCTGCAGTTTTGAAATAAACACGCTTAAAGTTTTGATATAGAAAGTCATGTAATGTTTTGCAATTACCTTTTATTTGCGTTTTCTACACCATATAATTGACCTTCATTATTAGTGCCCTACTATTCCATTTATTTTCTAGTTTATTTTTAAGTCATCCTGCACTGTTTTACACCTTCAGAAGCAAACTTTCTGCAACAGTACATAACCTCTTTGTCTATCTCCAACCACATTTCATAGCTGTTTAGACCGATTTCTAAAGCTTATCACTTTTACTATGTGCAAAGGTGAATCAGAGCCATCATTTTTCATTCAAACTTCAATATCGCTAACCATATTCGACAAAGTTTTGAGTATAATCGCCAGTGCAGGGAGTAAGATCACCTCCCGTCACTTCTTCATAGCCTGGCTTCATAGCTTTATGTACTTTAATTCAAATAGTTAGCTTATGTTTGTCTTTTACCTTGACCAACATGAATTCTCTTCGATTGGCCACTTATCGTGCTACAGTTTTGAATCAGTAGATGAATTATGATCACGTGTAACCCATACATACACTGTTTCCCATGTTTTCAACAGAATCACAGTGTCTACAAATGACTAATTTGTAATAAATAGAAAATTCATCTATTAGATTTTCGCCAATATGCCGTAAGTCTTGTTTTACAGGATCATAGTTTGGTTCCCAAACCACACACACCACTTGCCAAAAAGTTTGCTTGTGATATGCACACTTTACGAATGACTACATTTGAAATAGTTGAAAAACTGCATTAACTTTTATCATACGATAACCAAAACCTGGACTTACTTTCTTGAATTTTGGTGTGTAACTTGAGTAAATTCAGCAGTCTTTTTTCCGATATATTTGGTCTCTTCTTGTTTGGGTGCGTCCCATTTCCACATTTTTTAACACAATACATTTTGACACTCATTGTAAAATCAAATCAACATCTTTTCCAAAACATAAAAAACGTAGCACTGTTATTGATAGATAAGAAACGTTCCCGTCTCAAATGTTTTACGAAACTGACGTAAACCGACATTTCTAAAGATGAAACACGCAATAGCCTAAACACATGGCAAGTAGATTCAAAAACATTTGGCATATACTTACTCTAGTCCCCTAAAATACCATCCCTTGTTCTGGCCATAAGAGGGTCTCTGTCCATTTCTTTGCCATAATCTTTTGGTATATCACTTGGTCACTAAGTGACCATTTAAAACAAAACAGTTCAATATTTTGAAAATTATATAGTGGCTTAATTAACCTTTAAGGTTTTTTTTCCGGCACAATCAATAAGCCTAAGCTGGTTTTTGAGAGATGCAATTGCTTGTTAATGTTTTTGTCTTAATAATTTGCTGGACTTGATGTGCTGGTGGATTGGTGCAGTTTTATAAATACATAGTACATTAAAAATTTGCCCAGCAAAACAAGGCCATATTGGTAATTGTATTTGTTAAATTTTCTTTAAAATGGTCCCTTTTATTGTAAGTCCATTGTGTGCTTTTGGTTTCTTGTACAGCATTTCAAATTTGCTTAAATCTTTCTGAAAATTGATAAGGGAGATAAGTCCATATTCATTTATTTTGCAATCCATAAATAAAACCAAACACTTCAAAATTAATCAGTTTGTGATACACTAATTAGTGGTACTTTTATTGTTATGAAATAGAAGCACCTAAATTTTGCTTTGCTAGGTAATCAGTTGCTGCAAACAATACAGCTGAACAAAAATAATCTTGAATTCTTTTTTATTAGATTTGTTTAACATCAACTGGGAAATGCAATCGCACATTTTTTAGTCGATGAAGTTAGTAAAGCAATACTTTGATATATGAACAAACCAATAGTTTTATTTGTATTTTCTAATGATCTAATCAAACATTTTTTATTACTATAAATTGGTCGAATGATCTTTTAAATATTATACCAAGTTTCTATACTTCAAATTCATACATCATTTTTTATTTTTATAACGTTTACGTAATTTATACTGCTTTCTCGGGCACCACTCCTAAATAAGTATTTCAATGTTTCGATTTAAAATAAATGCTGAGTCTTTTGATAAAGCTCTTCATCAATTATTTAACATGTTGATAGCTGTGCCAACCACTTGTGGCCGACACCAAGGTATTCTAATTCGGCCACTTTGGCACAATATATCTGTCTTAAGCTTTTCATGCTGCCTGTCGACTATGCGCCCTCTATTGAATATGGCCAATACGGCCCTCTTCTATCTTTCATCGATATGGCCTTAGGATATCTTCATAGTTTGCAAAGAAATGCTCATGAAAGCAATAGGTTATTAACTAAATTAACCTAAAAATGTGAAATCTATGTTTGGACATTTTACGAAATATTGGCGGTCAATACATTAACTAGAAGAGAGATATGCAGTATGGTTTAAGTCATATATTCTCAATGCGAAATAGAACATATAATATTAATGCTTTATGCTGAAAGTGACATCATTAACCATTTGAATTTATTGTTTTAATGCTGAGCGTCTTTCCTATACATATATATCAAAAGTGCTGATAAATAAATAAATTAATCGTTTTTAGTCCTGTACAAAATCAAACATTTATTTATCAAATATTGACCAATTTTTTTGATATTTGTGGTGAACTTATAAGACTTGTTTAATAACATGTGTATATTGTTTCTAGTGCTTTGTGCTGCTTGAAACTACATCTATAGGAGTTTTTTTTAAATGTCTTTTATGCTAATAAAAAGTTCAACTCCATCATTTCAATGCACAATTACATGTTCTTTGTTCTATTGTTAAAATTTTACACACTATATTAGAATATTGTCATCCTGGAACTGATAGATTCATATCATACAAACTAGAGTGACTATTTATCAGAATCCGCAAACTTTGTCTAACTTTTACTGTTTCAATTGAATTATTAATATTGAATCTCCTGCTTGCCAATCTAATTAAGTGTAATTTAAAAAGCACCAAAAGCTAGCGCTCATTGTATTTAAATTTTTAGATTTTACAATAACCAATCATCGTTTGTTCATGGAGGCCTTGATCCTCCCAACCGTGCTACCAGCCCAATGATCGGCCAGAAACAAATCCATCAAAAAATTCAACAGTTGAACTTCAGAGATTGTCATGCTAAGATTGCACAGGTTGATTCTCAGGCGACTTTAGGAAATGGCGTTGTTGTTCAGGTTACTGGTGAACTTTCTAACGCTGGCCAACCAATGCGTCGTTTCACCCAAACTTTCGTTTTGGCTGCCCAGAGCCCTAAGAAATATTACGTCCATAATGATATTTTCCGCTATCAAGTAAGTATTATTGAATTGCTACTGATTAATATGAAATTAATACACATTTTTCCTAGGATGAAATCATTTCTGATGAAGAGTGCGAGGGTGACTCTCGATCAGATATGGAAGATGAGATTAATAATCAGGAGCGACCTAACTTGGCCGAGATTCAACCAATCACTCAACAACCGATTCCTTACTACAGTCCTAATGCTGCTACAGCAATTCCTGGAACCTTACCACCTGTACCTCACCATCATGCTCAACCACCACCACCACCTCATGTTATTCCTACCCAGCCTACTCCCACCATTAATGGAGCTGTTCACCCGGATGAGATGTCGGTTATGCCTGGTAAGATATTTGACAATTTGTTTTATATTTTATTCAGTGTAGTAAAAAGTACTATCACTTTTCGTTATATTGCAAAAGATTACTTATTAATTTCAATGTTTTTAGGTCAAGTTCCCCAGCATGTGGCGCCAACTCCTGCTCCAGGAATGGGGCCGGCTCTGAGTAATATTCAACCAAGTGTTGCTCAAACACCCATACCGGCTCCAATTCCGGTTGAAGAGCCTCAGCCACCTACTGAGGAAGTAATTTCTGAACCTCCAGTGGAAAATAATTACATTGAAGAGCAACCACAGGAGCCTGAGATTTCGGAAATAGCACAAGAATCAGGTATGAAACAAAAATTTTCCACATTTAATTTATCCCAGGTTTAATTTCTATCTATCTTTATTTTAGTGAATGAACCTAAAACTTATGCTACTTTATTGAAATCTGGTGGAAACAGTTCTGGTGGGTTTAATCAAGTTAATTCAACTCCCATACTTCCCAATAAATCAATGTCTCCAGTAAGTATTCATGTATTGTATTAATTGTTTTTGGAAATGTTGAAAAGCAAAATGTATTTTAGTGGAATTTTAAAATTACTGAAGTTGCAATGTTTTACTTTTAGCCACCTAGCAACCGGTTTGATCATCGCGATCCTCAAAATGTTATATCAGGAAGCCCTTCGGAACCTATGGGCCAAAGAAACAACATGAACCGCACAAATAAAATTCAGCAACAACGCATGCCCAGACAAGAATCTCGGGGGCCTGGAAGGAACAGTATGAATGAAAATGATAACGATGCTGGAGTGTTTGGTGAGTAACGGGTCATATTAAAGCATTTACTGTCTCTTCTTGAACGATCATTTTATTGTCGATGATTTATTTGCTCTAACTTAGATATTTGGCTTTTCCTTCTAAAAATTAATTTTTCTTTTTTCGCAAATTTTTTTCAGATGAACGCAGGCGATCACAAGGCAATTCGTTCAATGACCAAAACCAGCTGTTTTTAGGGAATTTGCCACATAGTGCAACTGAAGAGGAACTTCGAGAAATTTTCCAGCAGTTCGGCATTATTGTTGATTTAAGAATTCACAGCAAACCAGGAAACAAGTCAGGCCCCCCTGGTGCTCGCACACCTCTAAACTATGGATTTATTACTTATGAAAACCAACAAGCCGTTCAAAATTGTTTAGCAGCTAAAGTAAGTACAACTATTTATAGTGATATTAGTTTTGAAGTGTGGGTTTCATAAAGCTGTGTCTGAGTAATAAGTCAAGATTTTTTTATATTTATGAAGAGTACTGTAAATTCTTAAGTATGCATAATTATTCAGAGTTGCTAAACTTCTTAACACATTGAATGCCCCTGTCACTTAGTCAAAAACTTTGCTCATATAACTGTTGAATTTCAGCATATCTCGCAGAACATCATGTCAAAAGTAAATTGGTCCTAAATCTTGATCTAATGAAGATTTTTAAATAAAACACTGTTTTTCTAACAAATAAATGCTATTGAACTATAAAAAAAATGTTGTTTTCACATCTGCATAGAATAGTATATTACAAAAATGAGTTTAATTTAAAATCTATTCCTTGCTGATTGGAATTTGCACCGGTCTAGTTACAGTAAAAGTAATGAAAATGAAAATTATATTTAAAGTAGTTCTATTATTATGTTATTATACAAGGAAACATATTTTAAAAATACTTCAAAAAGTTAGAAAAACATATTTATAATATCGTAATGTCCATTCAGAATTGTTACATTCGATAAATTGAAACCCTTTTTGGGCATCTCTGTGTTTTCATGTCAATATTATGGCTATTAGCCTTTCTATCAGACTTGCCAACATACCTTATGTTAGGGTTGTAATCTTCAACTACTCGTGGTTTAATAACATTGTTGAATTCATCATTTGGTCCAATATCATGAGGGATTGCACGTCTGTTATATTTTATGGTACCACATATTTTTGGTTTTAATAAATCATCAAATAATGGTGGTGAAGAAAAGTAATGGTCCATAAATAAATTATGCCCTCACCACTTCCAACTAATTGATTTTGTTTTTCCAAATAAACTGACATATCATATGTGTATCCAGAAGAATTGGAGAGTTTATATAAATTTTTTATGCTTGTTTTTAATATACCGAAGAAAAACTATTTTCTCTTTGACTAGTACTATTACTTTATTGACAGCAATTATTTCAGTTGGGTAGTGTACTTTGCCAAATTTATTGTTCAACATATCGGAAATGTTTCTAAGTTTTCACAGGTCATAAATTGGATCTTTTTTGTTTGGGGCTTCATTGATATTAATGAAATGAAATTGCAAAATGTGTAAAACGTGATTGCTTGGCATTGTGTCAATGGGTTATGAAATCGCTCATCGTTACACCAATAGTCTCAAAATTTATTCTATTGGTCATGGCCTATTTGTTAATAGAAACATGTATAGTTCTGCAAATGTCACTTCAGAAGGTTCAGATGAAGGACTTAGGATGTTTCGGCTTTCGTAAAACCAATGGATGTATCTATTAGTTCTCATCAGTAATAAATCTAATCCTTGTTCAAAAAAAGTTAAAAACAACTGATAAGAACAAGCTGTACTTATATTGGGTGCAGCATTTGCAGAGTTTGTCCGCCTTCTAATTCACTTCTCTCTTCTCTAACTGATGAGTCAATTGCATAATCTATTTTTTCATGTGAATAATCATTAATAATAATTTCTTAAAACTATTGAAATATACCTTGTGGTTTCATTGTGAGAGTGTAAAACAATATACAAATCTTTATTCAAATTTAATGACTAGACTATTTTTTAAATACATATAACGAATTTGCTTGAAAGATGCGTTATGGACTTTGTATTATCCGGTTCGAAGACCAGAAAATGTGTCATCCAAGTGGAAGACCAAAAATGTAGCATTGATCGAAATTAAGCACCTTATGCGCGTTAATACGATCAAGCCAATAATACTATGTGGACTGTATATTGATGTATTTAATCACTTCCCAATGGTATGTACAAGGGCTTACAAATTACTTATTACTATTCTTTACAGTTGCATACTTAAAACTAACTCTAAAACTAAACTTATCTCTATACCTAACCTATGAGAAAGTAGTGGGGATACCACCCTCTCCCTTCAGCGCCCCAATAGGACGCAACAGACTTAACTTAGATGCGATGAGGTGCGATAATGCTAACATTGAAGTGGTCGACTTTCAAGCAACCAAAACACCTAATAGGCTGAAATTTCCTACACACTGCAGTAAGCTGTAACAGACATGCCATAGGTGACCATTACATGCAACCATTGAGCGTACTATCTACTTGGCAAGTTCAATTCATTTTAATTCAATGCATTGTCAGAGTCAATGCTGAAATAAACTAAATATTATTAGGGTCATATAAAAGTCATTCGGCTAATATAAGATAAAATCTGTGTCATATATTTCAGAATTTTGTATAATAAAGGGTTAATCCTCCACGGGTTCCATTCTATGTTTCCTAAAATTCTTTGATAGTTAGCCTGATGGGTCACGTTTTGGAGGTTTGGCTTGTATTACTGACATTGGGATTGGTTTTTTATCATTATCGTTAGCTTCATCTGATAACCAGTGAATGGCTGTTTCTTTTACAAATATTTTATAATTTATTTACTTTAGCTGGATCAAATCATATAACACAAATCAATTAAACAGCGTGTAATGTATTGTGTACATTGCTAACATTTTTGTCTATTTTGTCGTTTTTCGAATAATTGAATAATTAGATAACTATTGCTTCGGCGCTCCCCATATATGCATTGTAGTCTATAGTAAGTACATTGAATTTTGCAATTTGTTGTTTTGATATTTTTCATCAACACTGACTCCCCATCTCAACCAAATAAGTTTCTTTGATTGCCAAATCCATCTTTCGGAACATAATTATCTTTTTGCAGAGCAATTGATTTCAGGCCACCTAGAACTCATCTATTCTTTTAGATAGCAGTTAATATATTTGAGAGGAAGGATTTCACCCCTTTAAAAGGGGCGAAATAGAAATTGACGAATAAATAAATATTTTTCGAGAGAATTAAAAAAATCACCTTATTTTTTTAACGAGCATTGTATAGTGATATAATTGATGGCATAATTTTAAATAAGCATTTTCCTTGGCCACTATATATTTTCAAAATGCTAATAAATCCAGTATTGCTTTCACACACCATATGCACATGACTTTAATACTTTTTCAATTTCTTTGCATTTTACACCCGGAAAATGGTTTTCCTTTTCATGGCATTTTGCCTTTTTGTAAAAACAGTTGCTGTTTTGGATTATAGGTGTTAATATATGTAGGTACAAACTAATAGCGCAATGGTCTCGCTTAGCAATGCCTATCTGAATCTTCTATATATTCATTATTATTATTATTATTGAAATGTCAAGACCGCATATAATTAAATCTGCCTCTGTGTTTTTCTGAAAAATGGTCATACCTCCGCTCACAGCGCTCGATTCACCTCTGCATACCCTTATGCACCTATTCCAATTCCTGCACCATAAATGTAAAACCTCATCCACAAAATACAATATAATGTCATCCCCAATACAAAAGGGCTTCCAGAACTCTAGACAACCACTTTATATGATCTTTCGTGTTTGAATTTGAATTGTAACTAATTCTTTGATGTGTAGGAGGATTATTATGTCTTCATCCTCTAAATATATTCGTCGTAACTAACGGTATCAATAGAGCTTTCTAAATCATTGTCGTTTAAGTAATTAGAAAAATTGTCTGCACAACATTCTTCATCACTGTTGTCTCTAGTGTAAGACATATAATAAAAATTTACAAATATTATTTTGGCAGTTCGGAAAATATTGGCTTTTGTTAACACACGGTGGTTAATGCGTGTAGTATAAAAATATATAATAGTATAAATATAACACCCGTTTTTATATGGTTCTCGTATACCATTGCTAGTTCTTAAAAAACATCTTAATAGAGTTCTTGCATTCAATGTGTTGAAGAGTATAAACGCGTTTGTAGCACTCTGATTTTACTTGAAACAAATAATATTCTGGTGATATTTACTTTTTAAACATACGTGAAAAGTACACCATTAATCAGACAAGAATGACATGGGCTTGTAAATCAGAATTTTTGTTTGTTGTGAAAGTCTAAGCATAAGTTTTGTCCAGTTAAATTACAAGCAACCCTTGATTGAAATATAGTTTTCATATTTCATACATTCTCAATACAATGCATTAGGTACAATATAAATAATTTGTTTTTAAGATTAATTACTCATTTAAAAGCTTAAATGTATCCTTACATAGTACTAAAACTGAATTTCCCATCTGATAATTAAGTAAGACGATGATTATTTTATCCATTGAAAGATCAATTTCTGAGATTTCAAAATCATCTCTGGCCTCTGACTATTACATCAAATGTAACAGAGTTTGTGTGTTATATATATGTGTTTAATGGGTTAAAATTTTTTCTGAAATTCCACTAAAATTGGATGCATACCGCACTATCTTGATGGAATACCTGTTTATAGTAGCAACAAGATTTGCTGAAGGCCTGCCTAAGCGATTTATTATTGTAATCGAGTTAAGTTGCTACTAATCATATTTATAATAGTGTGTATTTTGTATAGAAATTTTCCTAAAACTACAAAAACTAAAAAAAAATAGTACTAAAGTATATGATTGAAATGGATTAAAGCTATTGTCAGGATCTTATAATGCTAGAAGTATTTAGGTATCTTCTGATTCATTACATAAGGCTCCAAAATTTTATTTTAATATCTTTGAGAGAAAAATGCTGTAAGTTGATTCAGGGGTGCTTAGTGAAATTATACTTTCTTTCTAGGGTATTTACTATCCAAATAATGATAAAAATGGCACTCGTCTTAATGTACAAGAGAAGAAGACAAAAGATCGTCCTCCATATGGTGGGGGTGGTGTAGGTGGTGGTAGAGTGAGCATGGATGGAAATGGGGGACCTAGACCCCGAGATAACGGCCAAAGGCGTCCTGGTGGTCCAGGGCAAGCTCGAGGCGGAGGAGCAATGGCTGGAAATGGAAGCAGGCCAAATAGTTTTAACAGGGGGCCTCCGAATCGTGGTCCGAATAACACATTCAGCAATCGTCGCTAGTCGACACTAAATTTAAAACTTTACCTGCCTATTACAATCGTGCGTGAACTGTTTGGGCAGTCAGACCTTTGTTATTCTAGTTCGTGTGGACGATAGTGTGTGGGACATGTACAGTGTTTCAACCGGAAGAAAAAACATGTTCGTGCCAAGTAAAACAAGTTGCAGAATGTTTGTATACAAACCATTCAGGAATGTATTTCTTTTCAAGCATCTTGTGTATTACATTCTAAATGTTTGTTTCGTTGACTCATGTAGAGAAATTTTAATTGGCTGTGTGAACGTTACATTTAGTTAAATCCTAGGAACTTTTTAGAATGTACCGACAACATGTGTGAGCATACTACTGCACCATGACAACAATAATGGTTTGTTGCAACTGCTGCAGAACATCAGCGGTCTTTTTATTACACCAATTTTATTTTAGCATTTTAGATATTGAATCTGTTTAGAAACCATAAACAAAAATAAATGTTTTTTTTTACTTAAAGTATAGAATTTTAACCACTGCTTTATTTATTTTTATTATAGTATATGTTTTATTATCTATTTAATTTGTTTTGTGCGCAGAGGTTAGAGTTACTTACTTTTAATTTTTATAGTCTTTTTGGGCTAGTGAAAACTATTTTTCATTTGCTCTTAATTGAAATCGCAATTTACTAATTTAGATTATAACCTTTATAAAGAAAAGGTGATTTTTTTTTACATCAACTGTACATTACAGATATCATTTGTTTTTGCTTGCACTGACTGCAACATTATTAAAGTATTTGCATTGAATAACTATTCAATGATACAAGGAATTTAGTTCAAGTCGAAACTGAATGATCTAGTAATTAAGTAAGTCTGAATATTTCGTTATCTAATAAATAAAATTTGCATATTTGTGCGTGTGTTTTTTATTTTTATAAAATCACTTTTCCAAGGTAGCTGAAATGTGGAATGTTTTGCAAGTTAACTGTATTTTCATGTTGGTTTTTGTTTAACTTTTCTGTGATAATGCCAGACTTAAAATATTTTAAGGGTCCACGCCTTAAAATTAATCTATAGCCATAAACATTTTGTTTGTATTATCTTCTTTATTTTAATTTCGTTTGTAGTTTAAGACAAAGTGGGCTCATTAAAGTGTTATAATATAATTTTGAATACATAATATCAAAATGTTAATACCAGCTCTTCCTTCTGATGGTGACTTGTGCAGGTTCTACTCGTCACAAAAATTAATTTGATATTGTTTCTTCACTTTTTTTGTAATATTTAGTTAGAATTCATTACAGGAATTGTTATTTCAGTTTATTATTCTTCATTTGTTGTCTAAAACTGTACAGATTATGGAAAACACATTAAATAATTTTCTAAGACAGCCGTTTTCTATTTTAATATCCAGTTTACGTTCCTATTTTTATGCAGCCAGAATTACATTTTGAATATTCGTGAATTTTTGCCAAAGGAACTTGCACACTTTAAAATCAGGCACTCTTCATTTTTATCAGTTTATAATACTTAATTGCAATCAATACAAAGTGGTGGATTCATAGTCTCAGTTTATAATGCAAACATATTTTATTATATAAGACTTGTAACTGCCCCACCTCAAATGACTGCATGTATTTTTCATTTATATAAAGTTAGATTTTAAAAGATGGAATATTATTTTGGTTGCTGCTGCTGATAATCTACACAGCTAAAATAGTATCTATCTAAAAATACCCACAGTTTTTGCAGACACTAAAATTTAATTTATTGCAATACTCTATTTCCTCAATTCTAAGATAAAGCTGTTTTGTCATATATTAAACTTGGAATCTAGGAAATATAGTTATCACTGCAAAACCATTGCAGGTAAGTATTTGATCGCCCGTTGAGGTATATTAAGGAATGTTTTAAAATAATTAGTATAATTCTTAGAAACATAAAATTTTAGAGTTATGATAACAACTTAATACCTCAGAGGGTTAGATGATGATTAACGTTTTAAGTTGATTTAATTTATTATATTTGTACTATCATAGAAGAAAAATCAAATTAAAGCATATGTATTTAGACAATTAAATGTATTAAATTTTCAAACCTCCAAAGCAAAGATCCTTTAGTATATAACTTTAGGACTTTTCTTAGGAGTTTGAATTAACAAATGAATTACACCTACTAAAGCTCTTGTAGAATAAGGTCAAATTAGAACATTTGAATTAATTAGGTACTCTTATGCTTCCTGAACAATTTATGACACTGCGAGTGTTAGTTGGTGTACATCATATACTGTGTACTTTGGGTTCTAATTATGTATTTAAAAACAATACATATATTCGAATAATACTTTTAAGAGCAATGTAAAATAAAAAAAAAACTAATAATTAGCAATAAGGTTAACGTAGACCATATTTATTCAGAAAGTCTCACTTGTTTTGTTCACTGAGCAACACATTAGTCAAATTTTAACCTTTCCATCTATGGTGTAAAACAATTGTATTTGTGCATCGCTGGAAGGTAAAAATTTGGCTAAAAATGTCTGTGGATTTAAAAAATAGCAGTTGACATGCGTTACTTGAAAAGTGTGTGTATGTGGTATAAGGAACAATTTGTCGTAATAACTATCATAAAATTTTTTACCAAATTTCAAAAGTGGAAGAAAAATGCAACAGATATGTTATTTCAATAGAAAGTTTATATGAAAAATGGACAAAAATCAATTTTTTATGTATTTAGTTTGCAAAGTGTATAAATATTGTATTTTTATGGCATATAAATGTAAAATGCTTAAACTGAAAATTTTTTGTATGTTGTAAATATTGACATGGGACAATGAAAAAACATTTAGTTTATGAATTTACTTCTTTTTTATAACGTTATATAAATATTTGGCATTCACTACTACTATCGAAATTAATGTGATTATAATAAATTATTAACTAAATCATTTGTGGAGTTGTTATTTTTACACCCTGAAACAAGAAAAATATAAAATAATATTTTATAACCAAACTAGCAAGTGCCCACTTGTGTGACTTTTCCTTATTTTGAGAGCAAAAAATATTTTTAAATTCAAATCATCTCAAAGCATTGTGTCTTTCTTGTGCTCTCGGTTATCCTATATAATAATAAGTAGGACAATTGTATTTTGTAAAGATTATATTATGATACAATTTTTCTTAAAGAAATAATCTTTGGATTGGGCTTATAAACATCAATTAAAATTACTTCACAAAAGTAACCTTTAGTATTGAAAACATTTTGTCTTAAAATAGTTATGAGGAACTGAGTGTAACTTGCACATTGTTTGAAAATACGCTGATATATTTTTCCTGGGCGTTATTGGATATACTAAAACTGCTTTAATTTCTCATAGAAATTCTATTTGAAACTTGTATTTAAAAAATGATAACTTTTAAAACTACATAATAAATAATAATGTTATGTTCACTTAAGTAGAAAATTACAAACGTACCAGCATGCACAAATAATAATAAATTTAGACTGACAACTAATGAAGCATTAGTGATATAGTTTTACACCCATTATGGATTATTAATTTGTAATCTGAATTATTCACAGTTTTGTGAAATACTGTGACAAAAAATCTGTTTGAGCTTAGAAAGTTTTAAATTGGTTACAAAAATTAGCACTAGTAAATTCCAGGTGTCAAGTGCTTTGTTTTCACTTTTAAGACAGTGAATAATGAATCGGAAAAGGCAGCACATGGGGAAGTAACATTAATGCTCTTCAATAGAAAACATTTTTTAAAATTTTATTGGGAATTCATTTTTATTAGGATCACTACATCTCTGACTACCTATTTCAGTTTTAAATCGCACTTCAAAAAATATTTTAACAAATCTTGTATTAATACTAGGACCTATTTATAAAAATCAAACTACAGTTTTTACGAAACTAGATCACATTAAAGACTTCATCGTTTCCATCCGTGACAGTTCTGTATAGTAAAAGCTTTATTATTAAAACATCTAATCACCCAGGCTAATGGTGATTGGCATGGTTTTTCCAGACAAATCGCAAAGATTCACCAATCATCACAACTCCAGCTTAATAGCTGAGAAATCGACTTTGCCAAAAACAAATGATAAAAGAAGTTAAAACATGTTATGTTGGGATATCCATCACTTAAATTCACGTTTTTAAGCAAAATGACCTCACACAAACAAATAAACTGTAAACATTTTATTCACTACAATAACTAGGTTTCCAATAGGCACAGCAGGCAAAATTGACTGGACAGTTTTGGGAAAAATATTTTATCAGAACCAGTTGAAATTTATTGATAATATCTTTAATACTATTCCTGTCTAGTAAACTATATTAGACGGGACAAATTGCAGTGTAGAATTAATGTAATTTTCAAACTCTTAGAAATAGATTTTCAAAAATGTTCTCCCTATCCGTTGACAACACCATAAAATCAATATGCCTAAGCTACTTCAAAGGTTTAAATTGGGCAGTAATGAGCTAATGAATTAGGACACTTTTTTAAAATTACTTGATATTTATCGTAACAATGAACTATGATATGTGTATGTTAGTGATATTTTAAAGATTTCTAATTTACTATCATCTACGCTAGAGATTCACTATGATTCAACATTAAAAATTATTCTCCTTCTAAAAATTCGTCATAATGCAAAAATAACTAATAAGATTTTCCTCTAACTGCACTACTTTTAAAAGTAAATTGGTAAATTTTAACTCCGAAAATATTTTCCACAACCTTCAAATGAGCGTTGTTTCTTCAAAGTCTCAACTTTAATTCTCTAAGACTGAATCTTTTATCCTTTTTCTTTATAGTCTGACCCGGAGATTTATTGATAGTTGTGGCAAAGCAAATTTAATTATTTTAATTTCAAATATATGCACACACCCTGTATATCATGTAATATTGAGGTACACCTCTTTGCTTTCCCGTACGAACTTCTCAAATCATCCCTTACCCTTATTGTCCTTTAATTCTCAACATTTGGCAAAACAAGTATTTTCCAATTTCGAAGAAGAATTTTAAGATCAATTTTGTCATTTGAAACATTAGGGCTGTTTGAGATACCGATGTCTCTAACCCCCCCCCCCTCCTCACACCGTATTATTAGGTAAATTTTCGAAACATTATCTTGAACGTAGCGATTATAGAAGAATTAAAATCAGTTGGTTTGTTGGCAAAAAATTCGCCATGTTTAAGCTAAAAGAAAAATAAGTTATTTACTTTTTCGCGAATGATTTACTAAATTTCAATGCGAAATTTCAGCACATTAACACGTTGTAGGTGTCATTGTAAAATAATGTTTAGTACAAAACTGACGTCATCTCGTAGAAAATCCAAAAAACTAAGTGATAAACTCAATATTCTTATGAGTTTTAACACTTTACCCTGTCTTAAGTTTTGATGCCCTTTATTTAAAGATAGATGGAAATATAATACCATAACTTCACCCCTCTTGATTAAATGATCTTAAAATGAAGAAACAATCCGTAACCCCTTTTTATAACTGATCGCCCAACAAACAGTGAAACTGTGTAACATCAACGTTTTTGATATATAAGCGTCTTTAAAAAAGATATAATTTTAGCCACTTTTAACCCTTCGTGAATTAAATTTTTGAAAATCTGGCAGATAAGGATACCTTGATTTGGAACAATAACACTTCAAACGTATTTTCATGCCTGTATTTTTTTTAGATTTTTTATATGCGTACAAACACGTTCAACCATCATTTTCACCCCCTTAGAAAGGACATTTCAGAAATACTTTCTTTATTCGTCGTAAATTAATACAGACGTCCTAATTATTGTGAGTATTCAGTACCAAAGAGGTTATTATGAGTTTTTTTGTTTTCGCTGCAACTATCAAATTATAAAACAAGAACGAAACTCTGTTATTTGAAAATCTACAGACTTCATTATTTAAGTGTTTTATTCCTATAATTTTCCACCTGCCCTTTTTTACGACGTTAAATAGTTTTGATACCACAGTATGCAAAATGAAACGAACAGTTGAGAGTACATAAAAATTTTTATAAAATGAAATGAAAAGTTGTAATATTACAACACGAAAACTATATAGTAAAGTCGCAAGTGTCCAATATTAATTGAAGAGGAAATAAGTATACTTTTCGATAGTGATATTTCAAGTTTCTTAATGCAATATCTAGGATTATATGACACGATTCTTCAATAAATAATTTAGTTGCAGTATTGTTAAATGAATGACAATTGGGTCATGCGCCATCCAAATAAAAATTAATTGAAAAGTGCCCTGAACATATTGTGTAACTGGCGAATAAACTGATACATATGTCCGTTTCAGGATATATACATACATCTTCTAGAGTAGATAAAGACAACAGTACACAGAAGTATTTGGAGAAAACTTGCACAATATTTTTACTGGGGACGTGTAAGCGAGTAATATACCTATAAATTAAAAAGAAAATATTACTGTGGTATATATGTTTTCAAACGAATATTCTAATTTGCTTATGAATTTATCAACAGCTATGTGCGGATCCTCAGTGAATCAAATACATCTCGATGAAATTCATACGATGTAAAATTCTCTTGGGCATCCTTGGGATTCAGCTTCGAACCAGAAGCTGGATGATTAAAATCTGAAGAAACGTGAACTCGTGGAGAGTCAGTTGCAGTTTGCCGTCGTGGTGAACGAGTGGCTAATTGGTAAGTTCACAACTCTGTTTCTTATTTTGCCGGATTGTTTTTATTTTATTTTCACTCTCAAAGTTTAATTGTTTATATCAAGACACCATCTGAAGCTTCAGTTGCTTTATTTGTTTAATAAACCGTATCATAGACAAGTCTAGTAAATATCGTTTCATAACTAAATTTAAATATTTTCATTTCTAAAATTTAAAATTTATTTAAAATAAAAACGGGAATGGTTAAAATTTAATTGAAATAGCGATTTTTTTATGCAGCTCATAAAACATTTTTGGAGAACTTCCTATACATGATTCTATACATTTCCGAAGCACCTTGAAATTGTGTTGAAAATTAGACCTTCAAAATTCGTATCTTCAAAATTGTTATGTAAGATGTGCTTATAAGTTTATAAATGTGGTAGATACTTTGATATAACCCTCGACTTGTTGATGAAATCATATAATCATCCGTGACCCCACAATTGCTTAAAATAATTTTATCTTTTCCGAATTAAGGCAAAATCAGAATTTGTCGCATAAGAAATTATTTAATTGGATTCACAGTGACGAACAATTCAAAGATATAAACATAATAACCAGTCTTTGTTACTTATCTTCAAAAATCCTTCCGTCGCAATATCTCTAGCTTGCAGGAAGTGTAGATATGAAAATATGGTACAGGATTTTGCAATTCTGTGTTTGTAAAACAAATAACGTCGGCAAAAATTTTTGTTTCGTATTCTAGAACATTTGCCATAAGTAGCTTAGTAAACGTACTACAACATTGGAATCTTGTTAGACAATTTTCAATTTAGAGTTTTATTGCTGCATTGATGCGTATTCTATAAATAAATCGTAATTTGTATTAAAAACTAATATTTCGAATTCGGAAATAATAATCATACTTCATTTATGTCACTCTTAAATGACCTACATACAAATCCTTAAAACATCTGCTGCAACACTAATGAACTAAATAACAGATTTACACAGTCAGGAATTGATAACTACTTATAGCAGATGAAACTTTAATCATTTTGCTAAGAGGTTATCGCATTTAAATTGTAAATAACGAATAATTTTTAGTTATTTCAAACCATGTCAAATGGAATGGGCAATATTTAAGCAACCAATTTTGATAACTTGTCATTGGTTTGCTATAATTTTAAGCAATCAATGTTGAATTTTCTGCAGAATCTAGGATTGCGTCGAAGTTTTTGAATTTAGTATGTGATGGTCAACTAATGTATGAGTTGTATAGTCTGTGCGGAAGTTGCGCGAGTCAGGCTTTTAAATAATAGAAAATAATTTTGTTAAGTGGAAGCACTCGTTCGGCATTTCAAACGAATGCAAAAATCTGCAGTAAAATCTATTTCCAGCTTGTTTTATGACCATATGTTCAAACAAATCCATTATTATTACAGCGGGCTATGACATCATGCTTCAGCCCACAATTTGTCTTGCCACATCCAGAGGCGTGCAATTAAATCATCGACCATACATCATGATCAACAATATTGCGGTTTCGCTTAAATGTTGCTCCAATTTCTGTGCGATAGCTTTAAGAATTTTACAATCCTTCTCAACTTCATTTTGCACATCAGTATTCCCCTGACATTCCATTATTATATTATAACATAGCTGATTTAAAATACGTCTTATTAAATTATGTATTACCTATAGAAACATTGAATTAGCAGCAGATTGTTCTCGTAAACCATATAATAAAGAAAATATTTGGCTCATAAACAAATACAATCGTCCCTAAAAATTCCATTCTCTGTATAATTGCAAAAGTAACTGGCATTCTTTAAATTATAAGCAGACTACGTTTCCCATGCTTAAAATATGTTCCATGATTTTAATTTTTACAGACTACAAATGTCACATTGTTGCATTAATTTCGTAATAATGCTATATTTTAGTAGCTGTACATACATGAAAGTGTGTATTTTCACTGAATTTCATTGAGATGAAAGAGACGTATTTATTTATCTCTAAATACTGCTTTAAAATAAACATTGCATTCATTCGGCTTTCTGTTTACTATTAAATTACTTAAGACCATGTGTCCGGATGCCTTCTTTTTTTAATATGTCGGTATGATTATTCACCGATGTTGGGTTATTTTCAAAATATTATAGAATATATTTTATTGACACTATGATTGTATTAAAACCTGAATTTCATTATTCCGGTATAATGTTTTCAAAATATAACAATCAAAAATGTCTGATGAAATATCTAAGTATTAGTGCACATATTTGTTATGAAGCTCCCTTTCCGAAGTATCATCACCAAATTTAAAATTATTGCAAATTCCAAATTCATGATTTAAAAATTGTCTTAAAACTTCTTTTCGTTACAGATAATCATGAAGTTCTACTATTTATCCATTTTGCTACTGGTGGCACTTTGCAGCTTTGAGACCACTGCATCCGAAAAGCATGTAAGTTATTCGAAATATCGAAATCAAACTACCACTTAAGGAGTTAATTATTTTTTTTGTTTAGAGGAAACGTAAGAAGTTCGGGGAAACGTGGAATCCCCAATCTGCTGATGTTCCCAATGGAGACGATGAATTTAAACTTATGGAAAAAGATGATGTAGAAGCTCCCCCTCCAGAGAACGACGATATAATTGACAACAGACTTCCCTTCACTGGTAAGTCAATATCCTGAACACACGCCTCTGTGTAAATAAATATAAGCTATAAATAAGCTTCGAAAGATCTCCAGTAAACTAAATTAATAGGTTTATATTGGCAATTTTAGTTTCTTTTGCAAATGTCAATAATTTGCGTTAGAAAAAGTTTCTTTTGAAGATTGTTGATTGAAAAACCTAGCGTTTCATGTTGGCATTTATTTTTGTTCCGATTGTTTGTTTTTTTACACAGCATATATTCTACATGAAGTAAAGTCATGCATAAAGATTTTATTATTGATATTTAAGTGAAGGGTACTTCCCTTTAGTGCTTTTATTTTTAAATATAAATAGCCACATGTTACCCAGTCAGTACTTGCTACTTTATGTTTTTAAATAAATAAAACATATTAATGTCCTTTCGAACCCTCCTTAAGCCAAAACTAGGAACATATAACTCCATAGATTATTAACTATTTCATTATTTGTACTTTTTTGATATTCAATATTAACTAAATAATACAAAAGAAAACAATGCCCACACGAAATAGTCATTTGGTTTCGAAATATTGTTGAATTTGTTTTTCTAGAAGGTTTTTCAAATACGAATAGTTACCAAGTGTATATTGAATTTACCTGTTTGGCTTAATAAATTAGAATCTATCAAAATCGTACATAAAAATGTGTAAAAACTGCATTTTCGGCAGATCCATGTGCCAAGGTCCACTGTGGTGCTGGTAGGGTTTGTGAAGTCGATGAGGACCTCGAACCCAATTGTGTTTGCATTTCTAATTGTCCAGTTGAGACTGAGTCTAGAAGAAAAGTTTGCTCCAACCACAATGAAACCTGGACGTCAGATTGTGCTGTTTACCAACAGCGTTGCTGGTGTGATAAAAAAGATGAAAGATGCAAAGGGGATGCTTACAAACACATCCATATAGAATATTATGGAGAATGCAGAGAAATGCCTGTAAGTACATTACATGTTTAAACTATATTTGCATTAAAATGTATGAGATATTTTAAAGAAACTTGATGTTTCCACCCGTAGATTTTATCAATTGCCTACCATCATTACACAAGATGCATATTTATAACAGTCTTAATTTATAGTCTCGTCTTATCATTTAGTGCAATATTCAAAAATTAGTCTATTTTGGACTATATTAATTTTGTCAATTTCAGGAATGCAGAGAAGAAGAAATGGCCGACTTCCCTCGTCGTATGCGTGATTGGCTCTTTAACGTCATGAGAGACTTAGCTGATCGCAAAGAGCTTCCAGATCACTATTTGGAAATGGAAAGAGAAGCCGAAGCAAATTTGACTCGCCGCTGGACAAATGCTGCTATTTGGAAATGGTGCGATTTGGATGGTCATCCTCATGACAGATCCGTCTCTCGTCACGAACTCTTCCCAATCAGAGCTCCATTGATGACTTTGGAACACTGCATTGCTCCATTCTTGAACAACTGTGATGCTGACAACAATCACAGAATTACTTTGAAGGAATGGGCTAAGTGCTTAGAGTTGGAAGAGGATGATATTGATGATAGATGTGAGCAAATCGTAGTTGATAATTAAGTGATATAAATAATATACCTTAAGCTAATATTAATAATTTTATGTTAATGGTATAATAAATCTGCAGAATATAATGGTGCTATTTCAAAGTTACTATTTTATTAAAAAATTATAAGGTGCACACCTACATTTATTGTATCTTTTAAGGTTTGTAATATACTTAATGTTGTTATACACTGCCATACTAAAGTTTAATATGTGAAATCTGATTTTTGTAAAATCTAGCTAATAAATTTTGTAATTTCATTGTAAAGGAGGGACAATTTTTTTATGGATGCTATAAAACACTGTATTTTACTGATCTTTATCTGTATCAATTGGCTAACTTCAAATGACATGTTCTACTATAGATCAAATTACAATATTCATTAAGATCTTGATTCACCAGTTGCAATAATTAAACTATACTTCTTATGTCTTCAGGGTATATATGCTGTATAGTTCTTTTGAGTTAGTTAATATTTCCTTTTTATGTAGACAACATTTAGATTAGAAATGCTTTAGCTTAACTGCTTCTCCTTCACAATAGGTTAATATAGGACCAATGAATTGTTGCGACTGCCCAATTTTTTATTTTTCTCAACTCCGACTTCAGTGTAGGTCGGAATTATATGCTAATTTGCAGCACTGTACTTTTATCATTTTGACAATAAATACTGAAACTATTATCGTGACAACATTTCCACCTGGCGGAGATGAAATGTAATAGATTACATTATTGCTGTTTTGCGTGCCATATTTTCTTAATCAATCTTTTAGAGAGAATTTGCATTATCGTTTTAAGGGAGTAGCTTATTTTGTATCTAACTTTCCTAGTATATGCAACTATATGAGATTATACTGTACTGTTACTACATCCTTCAATATACTTGATATTTCCTGCGTAAGAGCAGTATTACAAAGAAACTAAATTATAATTACATTTTTTAGCCGTAATTTCATATACACCGAAGACTATAATAGGCTCTTGACTACCGAAGTAGATGCACTAATGAATACAATCCACTTTTATTATTTATTAAGTAGCTATAGCAAGTATGTACTAACTTTTAAATAATAATACTAGATATTTACATCTGAAGTAATTTTTCTGTCAATATGGAATTATTCAATGTGGATTGCAAGAAAACTATTGTTATTATGGCTATGTCATTATTATTACTAAGAAAATGTCTGCAGTCATTGAGTTAAGATTACAGCTATGGTTTCCATAGCTTAACTAGCTGTTGATCGGACTGTACATGAAGTGCAATATACACCAACTTGTCAGCTACTTTATTATGGGTAAAATGCAAAATAATACTGTAATTCAATTATATATATTTGTATTTTTTGTAATATTAGCATATTGTTACCAAAATAAAGGCTTTAATGAACCAACCAAAATTAAAATACAAATCAAGAATAGACAAACATTGTTTTAAGAGTATGAACAACATTTTTATAAAGAATGTTGATTCTTTCGTATGTATACATAATATCCATTTCGTAGGTTGTAAAAACATTTGAAACTTCTTGTTTGAATTTGCATATGAGCATTTGTTGCGTTATGAAAACAAGGTGGGTATATATTTAAAGAAGGCAATTTCAGTAGTGGTTATTTTACTGTTTAAAATTAAATCAACGTAAAAACGCTTTAGAAAGTTAAGTGATATGCCTGGAATTTTGCGTAATATTCATGTATGTTTCATAGCGAATTTAAAAACAACAATCATTTATGACTCGCAACAATGTTTGATAGTCAAAGATCCCACGGTTCATACACAGAAGTTTGAGGCAATCTTATGCAATATAAATTAAGTGGAAGACATGTTCACAACGAAAGCAAACATTTATTTTCGTCTAAAGTGGATATAAATCGCATTTGAGGGGGTGAAGTATTTATAAAAATCTGTAAATGAGCTACTAATATTCATGTTGAGCGCGTAATTTTATTATCGCTTCCCTTGCTACGTCATAACAATCCGTTAAAACTTTTCCCTCCAATTTTTACCTCGCTTCGAAGAATTCAGTAGGAATCGATTATCGCCATCTTGAATTCAAATACGCCGCCCTTCAATTGGCTCGTTGGCACCACGTGACCGTTGTGCGCCTGCGTTCTTCATAGCGTTCATACTTTGGCGCGTACCGGTTACTTGGCGTTAGAGTTGGTTCGAGAAGCATCGTTTGTTCCGTCTCAGAAGTGTAATTTATACAAATAAAAAATGGTAAGTCATAAATAATTACGATTTTTTGTTGAAAATACGCAAATTTTTCTATTGTGCGACGTATTAATGATATGTGACTTAGTTTAAACAACATTTTATTTTGTAGGCTGGAGGAAAAGCGGGCAAAGACTCTGGAAAAGCTAAAGCTAAAGCCGTTTCACGATCAGCGAGGGCAGGATTACAGGTATGCGCTTTAAAAAATAATTCAAATCTGAAATTAAAATTAAATTAATGTATTTAAAACTAACTTTCAGAAAAGTCGCTTGTCATATAGGTTAGTTAATATGTCCGTTATGTTTTTGTTTCAAGTTTCCGGTAGGAAGAATCCACAGACATTTGAAGAATCGTACAACAAGCCATGGACGTGTTGGAGCCACAGCAGCCGTTTATTCTGCCGCAATATTAGAATACCTTACCGCCGAAGTGAGTAATTTTAAATTCCGCCATGTTTGTTTTGATGTTTCACTTTGTAGAAGCTTGTTTGTAAAGGCGTTTTACTTATTTCTTGCTTGTTTTGATCAAGAGAACGCATTAATGTTGCTTTTAGACCCTTGAATCAAATCAAAACAAAGCCTTATGATTCTCTCTCTTGATGTTTTTATTGTTGCTGTGGGCACCCTATGTGCTAACCGCAATAAGCAGATAATCTTGTAAATGATGTAGAACGTTACGTTGCACCATCCTATACATTTAAATGAAATCCTTTTTTTATTCGTTAGATATATAGCATGCCTATTAATACCTAAATTGGATTTGCAGGTGTTGGAATTGGCAGGTAATGCCTCTAAAGATTTGAAGGTAAAACGTATCACGCCTCGTCACTTGCAGTTGGCTATACGTGGGGACGAGGAATTAGACAGCCTTATTAAGGCTACAATCGCTGGTGGTGGTGTCATTCCACACATTCATAAGTCATTGATCGGCAAGAAAGGAGCTCACTCCCAACCCGTCTAGAATAGTTTGTTTACGATTTGTACAAAAAAATTCATTACTTAAATGTGTCGATAATGTGTTTTAATATTGTTAGGCACATTACTACCTGCCATACAGTTAGGAATTTCAAACATTTTCTGAAGTTACATTTTGGTTTACAAGCTGTGCTGGATTTACTATAATAATATATAGTATTATGTATTAAAGAAATTTTATAAATATAATATATATTTTGGTTGAATATGTGTGCTAGAGGCAAAATTAGTGTCCTACAAACTGATAAAATTTAAAATGTAACATATATTTATATGTATATTCTATCTAACCTTGTACAAGTAAAATCAGCACTTGCTCAAAAAATTTTGGTATTTTTTCGTTCCGTAGTCTATCCTCAAAACTTGTACTGAAACATTGTGTTAATGTGCCTTGGACAAATAATTTAGCACTCTTGACAATGTAATATTATTTAAGGAAATTTGTTACAGAATATTTTAATGTGTAATATTTAGTGATATGTTCATTTTTTTCATGAAAAATGTATCATTGTGTTCTCATTTCTTCATAGATTAAACTACTTTTCATAAATACTCCGTTTTTAATTCAAGCGAAAGTCTCTAGAAAACTGACTTATAGTTAAACGCTTTCCATTTAAGCAGTAAAATAAGGATATTCCTTTTTCTAAACATGCAAGTGTATAAATTTGACGTTAATTAAATTTTAAAATAGAATATATTTTAACTTTATAAAATTGATATCTCGACCAACATTTTCTTGTTTTGTAAAAGTTATAAATTGTAAGCAATTAGCAATTGCTTAGTTCTACCCTTCTTTACTTATGAAAAAGTCATCAAGAATCCTCACATAAAATAATACATTTAAACTGCAATTTAAGAATGACCTATCTTGTGATTAATTATTTTAATTCGAAGCAAGTGCACTGGACATATACAAATATTAAAAGAGTTCTGTAGTACACCACCCATAATTAAACAGGAAAGTATTGATGCTATTTTTTTATCACTTTGACAAATTATTAAAAATTCAGTAAGATTTCAAAGCTAATTCCATTATTTCATTCTCTACAACATCTAATTTTTTTTAATATGTAACGGCATTGGCAGGATATTTGAAAAATTGTAGAATTAACAAACTAAAAAGTACTTAAGTGAAAGGGATTAATTTACACATTTATAGTTTCTTCATTGTTTCAATATGTACATACATTTGTGCTAGTTTTGCACCATGACAAATACTGTTGCTATGAACGAATGTTTCAACAATGTTATTGTTGCCTTTTATTTATTTTGTAAATGTATCAATCCTCAATTTTGTTCTAAATATTCAACTTCCTCAGTGATGCAAATGTTTATAATTATATTTGTAGTTAATCTTAATTGCACATCTTAGTTTTTATATGATTATTTTATTAGTTATGGTAGATGTTTAGAATTCATAACTTTAGTCACTTTAGTTTTGTACATAATTTGCTAGATACTATAGATAAGGTAAATAAGATAAAAATGTTTCATATATTTTTAGAACAACAGCACTAGGAAGTAACCGTTATCTAAATTAGTCAGAGCCTAGTGTACACTGTATAAAAGTATATTGCTTAAAAAGTAGCTTAAACATGTCGTTTTCTGATTAAAATCCATTTGGCTCTCCGCATTGGATTGTTATTGCATTTTAAGGCAATTCCACCTCTTTTGTCCTGCAGAGTCCAGACTACACATTTTCCTCATTTCTTCCATGGTCTGACTTCGCTTTTGCACTACTCGATTATTCTGTCAATCTAATTTTTGAGGCTTCCCGTTTCTTATTTACTATACTTGTTTAAATTTCCTCAAATATTTCGTTTTCATAGCCATTGTCTTGCTCTCATGCTTAAGTTGTATTCTCTAGGTTGCCCTTTATGCACTATTATTGGTGCCTCTTCAGAATTCTACAATCTTTATTCGATTTTTGTTTCTACTTCTTTTTATATGCTTTGACTAAGAGTATATATTTATAGCTTTTTAACTGCTTTTCTTACATATAGATCAGTCATATGATCCAATACCATTAATATGTTGGTGGTTAGTATATTCATATCTGTCAACAATTTCTATGTGCCCACTATTTAAATATTGGATTGTTAGGTGAAGGTTTATTACTTATTACCATTCATTTCCTTTTTCTGTTTATTTCCACGTTCATTTTTCCAATGTCTGCTGCCTATATTTTGGTAAAGTTTTCCATCTTGATAAAGCTGTCTGCTATTTCTACCAAATCATCAGCTTATAGTAATGCATGTATGTTTAAAAAGTTATTCTATTGAAGTATACAATCTCTCAGTATGTCCTCTTGTATTTTTGAGCACTCTATCCATTACTATAACAAATAATATCGGAATATTTTCTTGTTTTATTCATCTTTGGTTTTCAACCCTTGTTGATAAATTACAAGTTATCTTTACTGCACCTCTGATTGGACTTTTTAATGTTTTAAGTATTTTTCTTGGCACATGTAGTTTTTCTAAACAGATTTTTATATTGCTTCTATTTAAAGCAGAGAGTAAATCTAATGTATCAAAGGATGCTAGTAACTCTGAAATGAAAATAGATTTTCTCTCCTGTTTACATTTTTTGTTTCATAATGTTTTTAATGATATGACTATAATTTGTTTTCTCCTTCGGTAAGCTGCTTATTTTTCTCCAATTTATTTTCCACAAACTGTGTGAATAATTTTTATCTTATTTTTGTGTAGTCCATAGAACCTGGAACTGATGATGTTGTCTTCTTAATTCACAAGAATTTTGTTCGACCACAATGCCTTACAAAAGATAAGAAGGATTTTTTCTTTCCCATATTTCTGATCGATTTTCTTTTTATCGCTTCCTTAAACTTCCTCTGTTTTTATTTGACTTTGTGATTTTATTTCTGCTATGTATATTTATCTGTCCACTGGCTCTTGGTACTAATAAAGAACCTATAGAACTTCTTCTATCTGCGAATTTTTCTGTTATGAATTTTACCTATATTTTCATTATATTCGCCGATGTTGGCTTTAATTCAGTAATACAGTATTCTGGACTGCTATATAAACTTTTTTAGGCTACAAAATCTTTAACTATTTGTGTTATACTCTTCATTTGGGCAATTACCAATATCTTATCAGCATTTGTTTTTTGCTTTTTTTATTTCCTTCTTAACTTCTATCTTGATGTTCTCCATTGTATTTCTTTGTTTTAACATGTTTTCTTCGTGCATCTTTTTAATTATAATCTTTACTTCAAGTTTCTTTAGCCCCTCACTTCGTTCTCTTCTGATTTGTCCACGTTTGTATTGTAGAATTGTAAATAGTTTACTTGAAAATTTTGTCCCTTCTAATGCCACTATTTACTTTAGTAGCCTGTCCATTTTCTTGTAGTCTTTTAATCTTTTGGTTTCAGTTTTCAATTTGCTTATTGATATTTTGCAATATTTCGTTTTTTGTTTTTCTGCCTTGACTAGTTCCGTTAATTCCAATCTTATTAATTTACTATATGTTGTGTTATGAACTCAATTCCATTTGCGTCTTTATGGTTGTAAGTTCTGGAATGTTTTCAGCAACCCAGAAACATAAATTTTGTTTGTTGGTTGAACCAGAATGATAAAATTTAGCTTCCTAGCTACTCAATGGTATGCTAATGTGAGGTACACTCATCAGGAAACCATTACATAGACTCATTCGGTTTTCCCAATCAGCTGGAGATAATATCTAACCAAACATAATCTTGTATGGATGCAAACGATGCAAAATTCGTCTTACATTTCTGCCTCAGACTTGTCTTTGTGTTGAGCGCATTGAAGATAATTCAATTGAAGCTCTAGCTTTGGCGATGTTTTAGTGTTCTCGTATTTTAGGGACTGTCGAGTGGTCTCTTCTTTAATGCTGTACCTGTTGTCCTTACTTTTTGCATTCATTTCAAAATCGTTGTCTGGTCTAAAACACTTTCATTAGGTCGCAAACCAAACCGCGTTCTAAACTCTTTTTGCATTCTGGCATTTTTCTATTTGACCACAGTGGCACACCTTCCTCGAGGAAACTATTTCTGTATTTGAAGATCACTAAGAACATAGAACTCAATCACTCTTTCTCCGCTTCAGTTTATTTCATATTCTCGATACGGTCCTACTGTGTTTACAGTTTTGTTTTGAGGTTTTCTTATTATTCCGTTGCAGCCACCGATTTTATATAATTATTGTATTTCATTGCTGTGCCTATTGTTTGTAATTCTGTGTCTCTACACAGAATACTTCAAACCTGTCCCTTTTTCTGAACTTCCCACCGACGCGTATGTCTGTATAATGTGTTTTTTAAATATATATCATAATAATTTTAACTCTTATAGCTTGGTTTAAATTTTGCTACCTTCTTTTGTATTTCTTTTCTAGCACTAAACCTATTCTTTCTGTACTTATCCGTAACATTAGGCCACCCGAAAGGTATAGCATCTATCAGGTATACACAAATGAAATGTGGATTTCAGGCAAAGATCAATGTGTTATAATGATTCTATTATCATAGAAATTTATAATATTTTGTTTTCATTTGAAGAAAACTGAATTATATGGATCACAAGATACGTGTGAACGACAGTTTTAGCGTTTCAGAAGTGGTAACTTCGCAAAAAAGACGAAGGTATGTAATTGCAAACATTGTTGGACGAAGATGATTCACAAACATAATAACAACTCCCCCAGCAATTTTGAGTTACTCAACAAGCTGTTTACAATCATCAAGGGAAAACGGGAAAAATTCAAAAGACTGGTAAAGGAGTAGACGAGATGAGTTGAACGATAGAGAAATATAAAAGCGCTAAAACACGTGTGAAGTTTGCTCGCTCGGTACAAATGGAAGTCGTTTTTGTATCGTATGGTATCAGGAGTTATGTTTTGAGAATCCCAAGTGTAAGAAATCATGGTTAGATCTAGGAACAACACCTACATCGATCGCAAGACCGAATTGCTTTGCCAGAAAGACGATGATAAGTGTTTGGCGGAACCATAGCGATGTGTTCCATTATGAGCTGTTAAAATCTGGGGAAACGGTTAATACTAAGCGTAACCAACAATGGTTACCAATTTAGACAGTTTGCTGTTTAAGAAAAGGCAAGGATACCGACAAAAGCAAAACAAAGTAATATTTCTTCGAAACAACGCTAAAACATGTACCGCAAAACCAGTTCGCGTCAGAGGTAAACAGTTGGGAAGTTCTACCTCATGCGGCTTACTTACCAGACTTGGCTAGTGCCGCTTGCCATTTGTTTGTATTGATGGATCACGCACTTGCTCAACTGTGCTTTGGTTCACATGAAGATGTAAAAAGTGGCTTCATGAATGGTTCGCTGTAAAAGGGAAACATTTCTACTGGCGATGAAATATACTTTGAACAAAGCACCGCTTTTTAAATTTCGTTAATTTGAATGCTTTGAATAGTTCTACCTCTTTATTACTTAAAGATGTTATGTTCCAAGTACTTATTTTGATCGATTACCAATCTATCTTGTTCAATTCAATGTTTGCTTCTACTGATGCTTGATGTAGTGTTACAGTTTAAGAAAGCAAAGTATGAAAACATATCGATCTTCAAAAACATAGTATAAGTGACTCAAGGTTAGTCAATTAGTCTTGTATTTAAGAGGAGGAGAATGCGTTTCAAGCTATGATAAATACGATGTATCTAGAATAATATATCGGTCACGGAATAGACATAAAAGAAGTTATGCAACAATTCATTTATTAGCTTTTCACCTCTAAAAATTTAAATTTTACTTTATATATATATATATATATATATATATATATATATACCCTTTGCATGTGTACGTGTTTACTATACGAATATGTTAACTAAATTAGAATGTGATTTTCAAATACACTAATGAGATTTCTTTATGAATATAGCATTTATGTATGTTAATAATATTTAATTGTATTACAAAAATATCAAAGACATTTTATACCAGCAAAGCTATTTTGAAAACACTAGTATTGAAATGTTTCTACTAGGAGCAGGAAGGGCATAAGGGCAATTATATAAGTATATAAACAAAATCAATGTTTATTACATAATTCATAAGTAATCATAAGTTAAATCATAATATTATTAAATTGATTAAAATCTTAGTCAATGTGGAACAATATACGAAGCTAATCTTGTTATATGAAGCCCTATACGGTCTACCTCTAATTAGTAAGGCCTCGTAAAGTAGCAGCAGTGCGTACCAAGATTCTAGCTGGAGTATGTCTAGCAACTTTTAGTAGGACACTTGTACATAGAATTATCATTATTACACTTACGAATTTTTTCTAAACAAAATGTACATAGTTTAATCAATAGTGGCGTACTTTTAGTAAATTATTAAAAATGGTAAGTCTAGCTCTTGCTTCTTAACATAGTTACGTGCATCTCGTTAATCCAATTTCAAAAATTAAGATAGACAATTCCTGAACTCAATTAAGTTGATTCATCTTTCATTCCGTAATCTAATAATTTTAACTGATGCACAAACTGAATAGGTTTATATATGTTGCGTAATTATTTGTACGTGTAGTTTGCAAAGGCTTCGCAACATTCCGTTCAAAACTTTTTTGTACCAGTAAAATAAAATATTCAATATTTGTAATTAGAAACACAGTGGTGAACACATGCTTCGTTTTAATAATGTAATCGCCAATACAGAATGACATCATATGTAAGTAAAGGCTAAATTTCGATTCACTTATTAGCTTGCTGCTGCGCACACTTCGCACTTCTTTCCAAAACAACATTTCCCAAACATAATTTTGTTTTAGAATTTACAATTTTTCATGCGCTTCGGGTACCTTATAATAGTTGTAACATTTGTCCTGATGATATGGGTGTCATTGTCAGGAGCAAGAGAAATATCCGAAGCTCGACATCCTCCCTGTTTCTTTAATTCCTTATGCAGTTGTTCCAAGATAGTTCCTGATTTAGGAATAGTCAGATGTCAAGATGTGCATTTTCCTAAAATTCCTCCTACGATTAATGGATCAAAAGTTTTCATGTTATACATGGATAACAACGGTCTTCGATATTTAGAGCCATATTTTTTTCAAAGTACAGGTAATAAAATCAAACGGCAAACATCTATTCAGTATATTAAATTTCCAAATTTTAGGGTTATATAAGTTAACGATTCGCCAAAACCCCTTGCATTTCATCTATAATGAAGCCTTTTCCGGGTTGGAGAGATCCTTATGGGAGCTGGACCTTAGTGATAACCATTTAATCCGAGTTCCGAATAAAGCCATAAGATATTTACAGAAATTGAGGCATCTAAACCTTGGAGGAAATGATATATATGAAATTAAACCGGATAATTGGCGAGGCTTAGAAACTTCTCTAGAAAGTTTAATACTAGCAAACAATGCCATTAAAACGTTGCCAGTGGATGCTTTTTCCGGACTACCTCTTTTGGAGACTCTAGATTTAAGAGGAAATAATCTCAGAGAAATTGATCCAGCTGTGTTTAGAGATGGCATGGGAAAACTAGCACATCTTATTTTAGCCGATAATCAACTTACTTCTATTCCTTATGAAGCTCTTCAACCACTAACAGCATTGCGTACACTAGATCTAAGCAATAATTTAATTAACACGATGCAACTGGCGACCTATACCGATGACTCTGAAGAAAAGTTCTCTTCGAGAATTTCTCTAGATGAACTACGATTAGAAGATAACGATATAACTATGCTAGAGCCTGGAGCATTTCAATATTTTGATATAATAAACAAAACTTATCTTGATTATAATCAAATACAAGAAATTGGGGCAAGTATTTTAACTCCTGAAAAAGCACATTGCTTAGGCACACTATGAATAATGCTAATTGACTAGTTTTTATATTTCCAGGCTGATGCTTTTCGGGTGGCGAGAATTCGTGAGTTGTATTTACGCACGTGCGGTTTAACTGAGGTGGAACCTGATATGTTTAGTGGCTTAGAGGGTTCTCTTGAAATTCTAGATTTATCAGGAAATAAAATATCATCATTAGAACAAAACTTTTTCCATCGATTTGAGAACTTGCGGAATTTAAATCTGAAAGAGAATACGTTTAAGAAATTAAACCCTATTGAAGTATTTAATGGTCTTCAATATACTTTATATAAGATTGATTTGGGTGGTACGACGAATGAAGCGATTGAAATTCAAGATCTTAAAAGGTTGAGGAGCTTGCGAACTCTATCACTTCCTAAGTTGACAAACACCGAATTATCTTCAGAGGACTTTTTGGATTTTGGCATGGACTTAGAGGAATTGATAATATCTTCTTCTAATTTGAAAACTATAAAGAAAAATGCATTTGAGCATGTTCATAATTTGAAGCGAATTGACTTTTCCGAAAACAGTATCAAAACTGTTGAAAATGGAGCATTTGACAATGTGAGTGCATAGGATTTATTTTTATTAGTTTTGCCTTTATTTTTGGTTTCAGATCGGCCACTCTTTACAAACTCTTAAAATGTCTCGGTCGTTGTCTTCGTCTGTACAGAAAATTCCTGCTGAAGCTCTGAAAAGTTTAGTTAACTTAAAAGAACTGGATTTTAGCAATAACAAACTTAGGACCATGCCGGAGACTGCATTTCACTTTTTAAGGAAACTAAAGAATTTACAGCTGCAAGATAACGCCCTGGATCAAGTTTACAAAGGAACGTTTCAAGGGGATATTCATTCTAATTTGGAATTGATTTCGTTGTCTTTTAACAATATCAGGGCCATTCAGCAGCACACTTTTGTTGATCTGCCGTATTTAGAGCAATTACTTCTTGACGATAATAAGATCGAGAGCTTAGATAGGAGGTCATTTATGAATTTGAAGAACCTGAAGCGATTAAACCTGAAGGGGAATAAAATAGCTAGTATGTCATATGAAACTTTTCAAAATTTGCCCGAACTGGAAGATTTGGATATGTCTTATAACAACATTAAGTCATTTGAGTTTAATATTTTTGATCAAGTTGGCACTCTTGGTATTTTGCAAGTAAATATAAGCCATAATAAAATGACAGAATTAGCTGTGAATTCAGGAGTAGCTTTAGGAATTGAAGGAGGTAAGCATAATCTATGCTCAAGGCATACACCGTACTAATGTAAGACAACTTTTTTATTATAAATATAAATAGTATACTGTCACGACGCACAAATTTTAGTTTATAGTAATATTTTAACTTGTTGCTACCATTTAGCTAATAGTTTGTGAATATTGTTCAGGATCTGGAAGCGTCCATTCGAACATAAAAGTTTTGGATTTATCTTTCAATAATATTACACATGTTCCAAAACAATTCTTTCAACCGACTATAATGTCCTTAACACATTTACATTTGGGTCATAACTTAATCCTAAACGCCACTAAGGATGCATTTGGCAATTTGCCTCATTTAGAATGGCTGGACCTATCGCATAATAAATTAATTGAAGTAAATTTCGATGTGTTCAGAAATACGAGAAAACTGCAAGTAAGAATACTTTGATGTACCCTGTATTTGATTTCAGCTTAATAAAATATTTTTATTTAGGTATTTCTTGTCTCCAACAACGACATCGTCGAACTGCCTGCTGATATTTTCCGTTATATGACTAATTTAAGAGTGGTTGATTTGTCTCATAATAAAATTCGTTTCCTTCATGAGAATATCTTCAGGGAAGAAGGGCTTGAAACATTAGACTTATCCCACAACTACATTAATAGAATGCCTTTAACTTGCATGTCAGCTGGCGCAGCATCTACTCTCTCAGAATTGGACTTATCTTGGAACAGTATTTCAGCAATTGGAGATGGGAGCCTATTTAGCAAATTCAAGAGTTTGAGTGTATTGGATTTGTCTTATAATAAACTGATAGAATTGGATTCGGGGATTTTCAGTGGATTATCTAACTTAATTAGCTTAGATTTAAGCCACAATTCCCAATTAATTTTAGACAGGAATGGTTTGACTTTTCAAGGACTGGAGGATTCTCTAATGCATTTGAATTTGGATAATGTATCGCTTACTTATGTAGGTTTAATTTTATTAATTCTGTTTATAGATATTCATATATGTCATACTTTTGTAAGGCCGCTAGTGAAAATTTTTTAACGTTTTTGATGTAATGTTTGAGAAATCTTGCAAACACTTCGGAATCATTTTTTAATATGCTAAAAATGAACTGAGAATTCGCCATTGAGTTAGAAAAATGTTGGCAACGGACCATATGGCGGGATTAAATTGTTGCTACGTTTATTCCTGCACATTATCTTAAATTAAAATTTAGGTTCCAGAACTACAATTGCCGAGCTTGGTGACTTTATCTCTAGCAAATAATCAACTGCCGACTGTACCACCTGAAATGGCCGTCAATATAAGCTCATTAAGGGAATTGAATTTAAACTTCAACGATTTAACTGCTATTCCTGTCGTCACCCATTCTTTGAAGGAGCTTAGAAAATTGTCTTTAGCTGAAAATCCAATTACCACGATGAGCAACACAAGCTTACTTGGCATTGCAGAGCATTTAAGCGAATTAAGTATTGCAAACTTAGATTTGGATGTTTTTGAGGACGGGGCTTTGTGGAATATGAATTCTTTGCGAAGTTTGCGAATGAGCACTTATGATATTCCAAACTTCAATATACCCAGGATTTTAGAAAATAATATCGCTTTGAGAACTTTGGAAATTCATGTAAGTTAATCTAATATTGTTATAAACAATGACTTTCTTATTTATTCTTATTTTTACAGGTGGAAAAGAAAAATACGCCACTGTCTTTTGAAATGTTGGGCGAATTTCCACCTAAACTGCGTAGCATTACTTTTAGTGGAAGAGGTCTGAAATCTATTGATAAATATGTCCTGAAGGTTTGTGTAGCCCTTTAAGTTTTTATTTTCTAATTAAAATTGTTGTTTAGGAAAAGAGATTCAAGCTCAACCTAATAAAATTTTTTAGGGCATCAGGAATCCCTTCCTTCATATATGCTTTAAGAATACAAGCATGTCATTAGTACAAGCAGATCTGTTTCGTTACGTGGGAACCGCAAGAGAGTTGACCATTGAAATGGTTGAAAACTTGGAATTGCAGCATATTGAAAATCCATCGAGCGGGCGCAAACCAGATCTTCCTGGACAAAAATTTTTGATGGGGCTACACATTACTGGAAATAAACTGAGCTGCGACTGCAGCTTAGGGTGAGTAAAATTATTATTAACTTTATTGATTGTCCAATCTATGGTTTGCAAAAAATTTAGGAAACTTTGATGCATATAAATATCGATGGCAGTTAAAATTGTACATACTAGTTTTCATCATTTCATGGAACGCTTATGCAACGTTTATTTCAAGTATTTGCCAACTTTTAAGTTTGTCCTGTTGACACTATATAATAATATGTAAAGACACTTTGCATGTATGTATTTTTAAACAAAAAGATATAATGTAATGTTTCTCACTTAACTAGAATTTTTCTACTGATAATACCATTTTATCATTTTCATTGTGTACAAATTATTAGCATTTTGTTCATAATTGCGCTAATTGCTTAGTATAAAAATATTTCATCCTTGGATAGTAATAAAAGGAATAGATTTTTGTTTCTACAAGTTAATTTAAATCAACTTTTATCTTGATCTGTGCACTTCTAGTATAGGCAACCAAACACACGGCAAAGAATAAAATTTATGTTTATAGCTAAGATGAATCTACTTTTAAGATACAATAGATACTTTATATCGAAGGCAACAAATAAGGAAAGAATTTCAAAGGAGGTGAAAATGGGGATTTAATATGTTTTTAATTCTTTCATATCTCAAAAACAAAAATACTATATATATATATATATA
>JAWQRO010000096.1:0-58831 GCA_033557835.1 Helochares maculicollis | reverse complement strand
AACTATTGCAAAGAATTTCACCAAATTTTTAACAAACAAGCCTTACTATACCACCTGTCAAAATATATAACTTGTATGCGACTTAAGTGTGAAGTTGGCTGTAAAATATGATTAGCTCTATCTGTTGAGAAAAAAACGAAATTACTTTCCGAACAACCCAATATAAACCCAGCCAAAATAAATAAAACAAATCCATTTAAATATTCTATTGTGTAAGAGTCTTTTTCACTGTATAAAGTTAAGACATTTTTAATAATATCCTGGATATGATATTGCACCGGATGCTGAAACTATATTTTGTGTGGTATATGTAAAAGGAAACTAAAAATGTAATAAACCAAATAGACGATAAAATTACGGAAAATTTATTTGTTTCCTTCTATTTTTCAGGAGATTAGTAAAAAACTACCAACCCAAAAAGAAAGAAGAGGAAGAATACCAGTAAGTAATCTAATTTCATTGACCATATACCGTGGAAATCACCTTGAAACTAATACACTGGCAATAATTGCCTGACAAAACGCGTGAAATGTGCATTTATTATGTGTGTAAGCCTGCTATTTAACAATCGTTACACTTTAATAAAAAAAAATACAGCACATTTTTTCGATGTAAAAAAACGGGCAATTAACGTAGATGTATCCTGGCCTTTGCATATCCAGTTCCTTTCTCGATTTCAGTAGACATTGCTCGCTTTTCATTTAATACCGTTCTAATTGTAATTATTATCAGTTCCATTTGACCGTGTCTTATTTCTGTCGTTTTTACGGTCGTAAAGGTCGGAATTACGTTAAAAATCTCTTTTCAGCTTTCACTGCCATAGAATAGTTTCATTATATGCAAAATGCGGGACAAAAATCATAATGACGATATAATAAGCCGACGATAAAGTGAAAGGTCGCATAGTAAAAGAACGAAACTGTCACGTAGAAATGCTATATCTTATTAAGATGAAATCGTTTATAATAATTTGTTTTAAATGCATTACATTTTTTAAATATTTATAACCATTTATTAATATAAATATTTTATACAATAAAAAATATCTGTAACATCACAAAATAAATCAATTCACGAGTCTATGAAAGAAAGTTTATCCAGAGCTCTTTAGGTCATAAACCTCGAGCTAATACTAAGTTATCATAAGTAACCTACAAATAAATACCGTATATCTGTTTGTTTATGATTTCTATTTGCATAATCAAATAAAGTGTGGTGATAGCTTTTAATTTTCCGCAGATTCTCCGGCTTTTGCATTTAGTCGGCAACATTAGGTATCTAAATATTTATTTTCAAAGGTAAACCAAAGCATTATACGATCGATAGATAAATGCTGCAAGTCCATATTTACCGTGGCCTAATTTGTTGAACACCTAAATTTGCTTATTTAATACCTGGAGTGCATCAGACTGATAGTGTGACATAAAATACGTGTTTACTTTTTTGATAAAAATCACTTGAACGCATTTATGAAATGCCAACGCAACGTTTTCATAATATCCAATACTTTGGAGCAGTGAAATGGACTGAGGTCATTATTATTTGTCCACGTTTTCAAAAAATACTGTTCTAAATACATCATTATCAAATTCTAATATTTAAACAGGGAACAATAAACCAAGCAATAAAAACTTTATTGCGTTTTAAAATAGCATGTATCAAATTTTAAAACTGCGATTTTTCCAATGGTATAACTATGCAATTTCAGAGAGTTT
This sequence comes from Helochares maculicollis, assembly GCA_033557835.1. Lineage (NCBI taxonomy): Eukaryota > Metazoa > Arthropoda > Insecta > Coleoptera > Hydrophilidae > Helochares > Helochares maculicollis. Next base: position 57,116 of record JAWQRO010000096.1, on the reverse strand, counting down.
TACACTCAACAAATTAAGACGGCTTCAATGCGCGCATTTTCAAATTTTCAAGCACAAGAAAGTGTACAGTCACAAAGCATTTAACATGGTTATTCATTGGTTCAAATTCAATCTAAATTTTAAATAAACAAACATGACCTATTGAACCATGTAATTGAGCATTTTGTCTATATTCACTTGGAAGTATGTCACAGCTTATATAACCGCCTTATAAAATTGTTACAACGAATTTTATTTCATTATTTATTACACATTTTGCCCAGCTAAAAATAGAAGAAAATACATAAATGACATAATTCCCTCTGGCCTGTAGTCTCTTGCTGTATCAAGGACACCTTTCACTTTATTGTTGCAAAATGAATTAAAACTCTATCATAGAATCTTATGCTACACATAGGTATGCAAACTTTATTCACACTAATAATGCACACATACGTAAAATGTTCTGCATATCTACCAACGCATAGAAAGCTTCGCCACATAAAAAAACATAAACATAATTTCTAAGAACCTACAGGTATTCATATTTATATTCATTAATAAAATTGAGTAGTGTATTAACTTTACAGTCATGCCATAAATTATAAGCATAATTAGGTCATGTTAAAATCTTGACACTTATTGTTACTTTTCCAGATACAGCTCATGTAAAGCATTTAAATTATTATTGAATGAAATAAACGACCTCGCTGGCCAACACGAAGTAGTCGCAGAAAATTTACAAGCTGTAGTCATCAAAGAATTAACTGCATTAGTGAAAGACCTTAGGGATGAAAGGAAAGTAAGTGATTGAATTAGCTTGTTATTACATTGTGTGCCCCTTTATTTAACCTCTACAATGACAGAACATAATTTGCGTACATTCTCTGTGTTCAGTTTTTCTTTAATTTACAAATTTTATTTTAATTTTAAATCCTATCTGCTATTTCAGTGTCATTACCATAAATTTCATTGCTTCTCACTTTTTTTAGAAACAATTAAACGAAGGTGCAAGGCTCCAGCAGCAATTGAATAATCAAATAGAGACTCTTATTAGGTCTAAGAAAGCATACGACAAAGCGTTCAAAGAATCAGAAAAAGCTGTCGAGCATTTCCAAAAAGCCGATGCTGACTTAAACCTTTCCAGGGCAGAAGTTGAGAAACAACGAACGAACATGACTTACAAATCTCAAGTTTGTGATAGTGCGAAAAATGAATATGCTGATCAATTACAGCGCACAAATGAATTGCAGCGACAGCACTATAGGTCTGGCATCCCTGAGGTTTTCAGGCAATTGCAAGATCTCGATGAAAAACGGATAAAGAACATTAAAAACTTTATATACTCCTCTGTAGAAATAGAACGCAATGTATTTCCTATTATTGATAAGTGTCTAGAAGGAATTGTACGGGCTGCAAACATAATTAATGAAAAGGAGGTAAGTATGCAGCTTCTCAGAAGCATTCATTTGCATTATATTATGTTTTTTATCCTGTTCGCATAATTTATTGTGCAAGATTAATGTATTTACCTTGAGTGCCACATTTCGATTAAAAAACAAGATTCATGGCTTTGAGTGAATCAGAAGAACCCTTTGAATTGGCTATTAAAGCAGGTGCTATAAACCCATTATCAGATTGGCAAACTAAAATTCAAATATTAATAATAAACGTGTTCGAAACATAAAGGAATGCTACTTTTACATGAATTCTAGTATATCTAATTTATTTTTTTAGGATACTGACTTAGTAATAGAAAGGTATAAGTCAGGTTTCAATCCTCCTGAGGACATCCCTTTTGAAGATTTATCAAGGGGCGGTGGAAGTGATAGTGGAAGCGCCAATAACATAACAACTATGCATTTGACCTCAAAATTAAAGGACGGTGGATTGACTGTAAAAGGAACCGTCTCTGGTAAAGGATTAAAGAAAAGGGCTGGACTTCTCAGTATATTCGGCAATCGAGGGGTACGTACCATTTAATCAGCATTTGCTATGTGTTATGTAGCTAAACTTAAGCATCAACTTTATCCTTTCGTTTATTACATGCTAAGTAACTGTCTTTATTTTATCCTTTTTTCTTTGGTGACTGGTGTCCTGGTGTTGGATAATCAAAAATCTTTCTTTTCCTAGTAAGTAAAATCGAGTGTATACTAAGCATGGCAACTTACTTTGTGTTGTGCTCTCACACACATGCATATAACCACATCCTTTTAAGATTGTAGTTATATACAGCACTAAAATATGACTGTGTATTTAGTACTAAAAATTGATTGGATAGATTAAATTTAGTACTAAACTTGAGTGTACAAATTTGACCCCTTACTTGCATCCTTTGCATTTACATCGAGCTTTTTTGCATAGGCTTTATCAGATATATGTCATAATTAAAAATTATCATTTCCCGACATAATATTGATAGCTTAGCTAACATTGCTTACTGTCTTGTTTCATGCTCGCAGAAGCTCACTGAAGTGTGTATGGCGATAAAGGTATGTGCTTTCCGCTTTTTATTTTCATAGATAATCTTTTGATAATTTACACTTTATATTTATATTTCTAATTTTGAAGCACTAATTTGCATCTCAGCAAATATTATTCTTCCTTACCTTGATTTATTGACATCCCTGTTAGATGTTGTATTTTTTAATCTTCGTTATTTCATAAATTTTTCGTTGGCTGTTTGAGAATTTCATTTATGCAACAATTTGGCAGCTGTTTATTAATTATTGTGGCCAGTAAAAAATGAAATAAAGAAGGTTCTTTCCAACCAACTAACAGTATTTACATGTGTTTGCAAGTTAACTGTATAACAAAGTATCGACAGTTTATTACTATAAGCACTTTAAATGTTTTCTCACCTTGAAGCTAATTCTTATCTTTGGGAATCTTTTCTAAATATGTTCAACATTTGAAGAATATTTGCAATACAACAGGGTCTCATAATGTTAAAATGTTATTGTAAAATATGGCTTTAATCATTTCTATACGTGTCAAAATTAATACATGGAACTTAACTAAAATGACCTAAAAGCTATGTTTTATTATAACCAATATAACAACTTCTTTTAAGTACATCAAAACTACTCTTATTTTCAACAAAGCTCAATTAAGACCACACACAGAAGAAATTTTGCTTCCTAGAAGAAATAAAATTGAATTTTGTGCTTTATCACCAATTTATCCAACTAATACAGTTAACTTGCAAACATTAATGTTTATAGATCTCACAAGACTTGCATATTATGAATTTTCTCATCATCACGTACTTTCATCTGAATTCTTTCATTTTGTATAAATCTTGAGTATAATGAAAGTTAAGATTCTGATAAATTTCCAAGTTTTAAAAAAGTTATAAAATCATTAGTATATTTTTAAAATATTTATATCATTATAAAAACATCAAACATTGTTATTTGATGCTGAAAATATGTTTAATTGTACAATAGTATAACATGTACTCAAGATTTTACTAATCTATTAATATTAGCTTATATGATTATGACCATAGTAGTTGATTACTATTACTACTACCTCTATGTGTCTCTAGTTTTTGATATTTTTAAATGTATTTTGTATAATGTAATACTTAAAGCCAGCTGCTATAATTGAGGATTAAACTGGCATGGCGATTTGTTTTATTTTTATTCTAATAACACATCATTTATGTTGTACGCAAAATGTAAATAGAAATGTAACAACCGACCTTTTATTTATGTGTGTAAAATTTAACATTAGTAAAGTGAGCTAGAAGATGAGGTCTCTTTTAACAGAAAATCTATCTTTCATATAGAATGCCACAATTTCTGACGGAAAGGAGGATTATAGTGATTTAGCTCCCAATCAAAGGCGGAAAAAGCTGCAGCAAAAAGTTGAGGAATTACACAATAAGGTTGCTCAAGAAACTGCTGCCAGAGATGGTCTAATGAAAATGAAAGGTGTTTATGAAGCAAACCCTGCGCTAGGTGATCCAATGACTATCGAAGGTAAGCATTCCTAATTTAACTTGGTGTACTTAGAAGTTTTTAATAATTACACCCAAATAAATACAAACTAATTTATTTTCTAGGGCAATTGAATGAATGTAGTCATAAGCTAGAGAAACTCCAGAATGAGTTGAAACGGTTTCAGGGTTTATTAGATGATGCACAAAAAAGTAATCAGCAGAACAGTAGTAATTCACAGACGAATTCTCCTAGACTGCAAAATGGCTCAAGGAATCATCGGAACTCTGGAGGAAGTGCAGCCGAAGAGGAATCTCTAAGCAGGTCGGCAAGCGACAGTAGTGTCACAAACCCCACGCTGAATCATAATAAGCAATCTGCACCTGGCACTCCTCAGCTTAACCATGGGTGGGTTGCGCTTTCCTGTAACGTTGCTTATGCTAATTTTATGATTTTTTTGCATTTTTTACCTTTTAAATTTTCTTTATAATTTGACTGCGGCTACTATTATACTAGGAATCGTTTTTACTTGATTTTCACTTATCAATTTGTTTTCGGATATGCGCGTTGGTTACTGTGTTTTGTTAAGGGTTTTATTTTACAGTGAGGGCGGCTATAGAATAAAAGTACAAGTGATATATTATTATCCTTGTGCTGGTATTTCATCAAACCCCTCATTTATAAACAGATGTTAATTTAACAAGTGTGTTATTACTTTATAAGACACTTATATAATGATCGCTTTACTTTACAACTTAGCGGGCAATTTATTGGTTTTGGTTTTGTGAAGCTAAATTTTATGCATTTTTTCAAATACAAATTGTATCTGTGCAGGATGTACCTGTTATATGATTAGGGACGGTAAGTTACATTTTGTTTTTAATTCTTTTCCCATTTAGGAAATTCGTATAACTTTGAAGATTGCTAGTATAATATGTTTATGAGGTATTTGTATATATTTGTGTAATTACATTTGATATTTACACATTAATTATGTTTTTAATGCATACTTAATACGGTGGTTCCATAAATGAGCACTTATGGTTATTATTTAAATCATGAATAAAGTGTGGAAGAGTCTTTGCAAAAACTAAAGACAAAGTGGTAAACTTTTTATGTGCCCTTTGACAAGAAATACTAAACCAATGTATTTTTAATTAACTGTAACTAAATACTGTAGAAGTGTTTTCATTCTAAAAAGTTATGTAATTATCATAGCAGCAGCATCTCCTTATCAATATTTCTTATCATTCAATCAAAAGAGGCAACTTTTGCATCTAATAATATTTGGTAGAAAAGTAATGTCTATTTTTAACTTTAAGGCAGGATAGTATAGTTATGTATTCATTTATTCATGATTTATCACGATTTTACCAAGTTTCATAGATATTTATTCTACTCGCTAAACAGCATAGTAATTTGGAATGCAAGTGAAGCAAAGCTTTCAAGATTTACATAAGAATTATAAGTACCACTTTTTGGTTTTGTAAGTTAATAACATAAATACTACAAACAAGGTGTGATTTCAGTACCCTTGTGTGAAATATCACTAATTTGATAGAGTTTCCACATCTAAAGCAAGAAATTCAAGTCAATTGTGGCAATCTTAAATTAACTATAATCATAGCTTTCGATTGAAAGCTACTATTGATTAGGAGCACTGTACACGAGGAAGTTTAGACTTGCACTAGATGAGCTAAATCTATATAAAATATTGAACAAATGCAATTCAGACGCATAAATGACAAGATAAATAATTTGTAAAATGATAGTATTTATTGTTAAACAAATTGCATGTTGGTAATAGAAAATTAACTACAAAATTAACTTCACTATATTGGCTTGTGTACAAAGTTACATGGTTAAGGGTCATATAAAAAAAATCTCTTATCTATATATCTGCCTTGTACTGAATATAATCAATATTTGCAAATTGTATTGAACTTTATAAAATATGAAAAAGTCTCAATTTAAGAATTCCATATAAACTTAATCAAGCTTGGTGTGGTCTTATAATGCTGCATCAAAAATAATATTTTTACAATAAGGTTTTCACTACCCACTTTGTTTTGCGTAATTTCGAACCTTCTATACTGTGTGAGGCTGATATATTTAGGGCTAATGTCCTTTGGTTGTTGGATATTTTTTCTGCATATCAATAGTTCATGTCTTCTGACCAAAGTTTGTTTCACTTCACTATTTCAGACTTTTGTTAGCTTGCCTTGCTCTCGTTTTTGGTTGTTCCTCATCTTCCAGATGCCCTTAACATTTCCATCATCACATATTTTCACAACATATCCAAACACATTAGTAACTTTTGAGTATATCGGCAATATATTGCTCACGTAGCTCTTTATCTGTTATCCATTACAAGTTTTGCCACTCTTTCTCTACCATACGAACAGTCTGGTATGTTTTATTTATTTTAATTTTTGTATTCTGTCTCGCCTCCTACCTAATAAACATTTTATTCAATGGATAGTACATTTTCATTTTGTTAGTCATCTTGATATTTGGCTTCATCTTGCCCTATACATTTATTATTTAACCCAAGAATTTGAAATCACTTTTTGGAGAGAACTATGGGTTCATTTTATCTGTAAAACTTTAATTTAAAATCTCCACAATCTTTTTGCACATAATATGACAAACAGTTGTAAATAATAAACAAAATCAGCAAAACAATGTTAAATAAAAAAATACATGTATAACATATGAAAATCGCAGCTAATATGTTTATGTAAAATAAATAGCCAATGTTTATTAACGTAGATATCTCGGTGATCGTTAACGATTATCTTTCTTCACGCATGGGTTATTTACTGTCAAAATAAGCGTTTAGCCAGAAATCAAAATAAAATGTCTTTCTCAAATACTTCTCTAATTGATAAAAACACCTGTATATAACAATAATCAATAAAATTATATACCAAAATCAACCAATAAAGGCATATAAACACAAAATGATAATAAACAAATAAATGTGGAACTAATCATTCATTAACTAATTTAATTAAAAAATATGGCTAAATTAACTCAAGTCAACTTTTGTGTAGTTGTTCGTAAGTAATTGTTAAGATCCTCATTTGTTAGTCCGGATCTGTATTTTAATTATTAATATTCATTGTTGAAAATAATTATTCAGACAAATACGGGGAGCTGAAAAAGACTTAATTTTGTGAACTATATTCTAGTAGTTCTCATCTGATGACTTAAAGGGTAATATTCCCCCTGGACTCCAATAACTAATGCTAATAACTTAGCAAGTAAAATGATTGATAAAAAGAGGACCATTATCTTAATGGTGCAAAACTGTTGAAATCGGTTTTGGAAGTAATTGAAGGTTGATAACAAATAATGACAAATCAATTTTAACATCGCCTATATTTTTTTTATATTTGGAAAATGTGCAAGTGACTTCTGCAAATGTGATATACACAAAACCAGTTTGACCTTGAATGATAGACTCTATAGCTGAAGCAATAGTTTGTCTTTATCCTGCAGCTGCTAGTATAATTTATTTAATCATTCCATTACATCTGTAGTGAGACCCAAATAGTCCCTTCGCAAGAGTATGTTATTTAACAAAATTTTATCTTTGGATATGAGAAAAAAATTTTTTTAATTTCTTTAAGGGCGTTGACAGATCTATCCAGAATTTTGTCTTTATTGAGCCAATGTACTTCACTATAAAGATTAAAATCAGGTTTTTCAGAATTTATTGTTGAAAAGAGGCCGTTCAAATAAAGTTGACTATTTTCGTATCTATTTTATGAAGTGTTCAAAGAGTAGTACACAAATAAATATAGCAATAAATCCATTAATATTACCAACCATTGTGTAAATGCATATTTATCGACATTGTATATGTTATAGTTATCCTCACATGTTGTACGTGCTTTCAGAAGTAATAATTTCAGTTCATTTTTTTTCAACAAAGTTTCTAAAATACCATTCCCACCATAACTGCTGACTGTGCTGTGTCTGTTATATCTATATACCCAGCAAATGGTAGGGAGAAGTAGTAAAATATTTCGAAATCACTTTTTAATTGAGTTTGCATGTCCTTTGAAATGTCATGTCTTCTTGAAACTGTATAATTGTTTGTTGGAGAATCCCACAAATAGACAAGTCAGCAATGGATCTTTTAACAATTCGCCATTTTGGAGAAGTGTTCTCTTCTTTACAAGCATCTAACAAATTTCCAAAAAATATACAGCATCACTTTTAAATTTTACAATAGGTCTAGTAAAAACGACCGCTGGATCGGGATTCAATTTTAGTTGAGCTGTTTATCGTTAGGATTATAGGTTTGTTGTCGTAAACTAGATACTATGTACATTTAACTTACATAACACAAACTGGCATCAAATACTTACACTGCTACCTCCACCACTTATATCATGGCCAATAAATAAAAGCCTTACAATCGCGCACCACGGTGGTGTCTGTTATGAGCGATGGGGACTACTAGACTTTTAGAATAAGTTACATGTTTACTTCCATCTTGGCGATAATCATGAAGTCATCCGTTGCCTTGTATCTAGTCTTCCCAGTGGTGATTCCAGCCCACATTGCTCATGCATTCCTGTCTCACCATTTTTAAAATTTATTTTCAGATATCTTTTCACACCAACTAGTATATTATCCTATTTATTTAAATTTTTGTATTCAGGCTAACCTCAATCCTGATCAATTTTTATGAATGCATAGTACAGTTCCGTTGTGCTGGTTAGGCTATTATATACTACTGTGATCAAAAAGTGAGGTGAATATGTTTATAAAATGTAAATTCTTTATTTATTCTTTCAAATCAATTTCATCTCATTCAAAGTAATCCCCATTCAATAAAACGCACTTTTGCCAACGCTCTTTCCAGTCCTCAAAACAGTCGGAATAGTCTTTTTCCGGTATAGCATTTAAGACCTTCTTCGATTCGGTTTTTATCTTCTCAATTGTATCAAAACGGTATCCCCGCATTTGCCTTTTGAGTTTGCTGAATAGCCAGAAGTCGCACGGAGCCAAATCAGGTGGATACGGTGGTTGTGGAACGATATGAGTCGAGTTTTTGGCAAAAAAGTCGCAAAGAATCAATGCAATATGACATGGTGCATTTGGCACCAATCGAGACTCGACGCGATTGAGACACAAGAAATCCTTCACAAAGGTTTAGGCTGAGCCAAATGATATTCCAACACTATCAGCAAGATCTCTTATTGTCAATAAACAATTTTCAAGCACCAAATCTTTGATTTTTTTGGACGTGGCTCTCGTCGGTAGACGTTGATGGTCGTCCAGTGCGCGGTTCATTTTCAACGCGTTCTCAGCCGGCTTTGAACTTGTTGTAGCACTTATAAACGTTTTTTGTGCCATAGTATGATCACCAAAGGCCTTCCGCAACATTTAGGCTATTATATATGTCTGGTTCCATCTTGCCCTGTATGTTTATTATTAAACCCACGAAAGGAAAACCCCTTGCTTGTTTAGTAACTTTGCCAGTTTAGCCTATTTTTTTTTTATTGTTTTTAGTCTTTTTGAGACAACCAGGAATTCCATTTTCCTATTATTGATCTGCATTTTATATTTTAAAGCATTTACTCAAAACCTTTCGATCATATTCCCTGTTTCTCTATCTTGCCCACTATCACAAAATCATCAAATAGATCATTTCTAATATTGACCCTTGTTAAAATTTATATATGTCAGTCAATTCTTCTCTGGGATTTCATTACATTTTGGTAATTATTTTCAGAAGGATAATAGATAGTCAGTTTGTATTGGCTTTAACAAGCTATGTTTCACATTCTTACTAGCCAGGATTTCCTATATGTGTTTTCTAAGTGTGCTGTTGAAAGCCTACTTCAAGTTAACAAAGTATAGTAGTAGTTGTATCACAATAGTTTTTTCGTAAGCTGCCTTACAAAAATATTAGATTAGTCATCAAGTTTTCAATAATAGGTCTTTATACAGTTCCAGGATAGTCTCACACACATTGCGGGTAAAAATCAACATAAAAATTACTCTATAATTTAAGCATTTTGCACTACTAATGTTTTGGTATAAGGGCAAAACCAAATGAGTTTGATTTTAAACATTTACAAAATTTAATGTCAACTGGACCTTCACTGTTCATACAAACTTTTAGTAACTTCTACTGTAGTTCTATCGTCCGAATTTAAGAGATAATTTCAAAAATGTAAATCAACATTATTTTTTCTCTATGACACTATTTGCACAACATTCACACCTTATATCTGCAGACGTTCGTAGTTGATTTCATTTTAATATTTATCAAATTTATAAGTCATAATTTTCATAGACAAAAAAACTGTAAATAAATATGGAAACATCTGTAATTTTAAATTGAAATAATAAACAATTAAGATTTATTATTTTAATTGGAAGCATTTTGTGTCTTACAGTTGTTCCAATAGTCCTGAAAGTGGATTGGGGACATCTCACACGTCATTACCTGGTGCTGATAGTGACCCTGATCAATACGATGGTCATGCTGGCGATGGTGGTGAATATTATGATAACATTTGTGATGCTGTTCTTGGAACATGCAAAGCACTGTATCCATTTGATGGTAAGACAAACATTTTAATTTTTCAATTTAATGAATTAGCTATGTTTCAAATTATGTTAGTGATTTGCTTATGTAATGTAGTTTTTTTCATGTCAGATTAGATTATATGGGGACAATTTTGAAGCAAAATATTTACCATTTTCTGAAAGTCATTCAAAAGAGTGATATTTAAACTCAAATTATTGGCAAATCTTTTCTAAATAAAGTATCTCTAAAAACATGTTGGGACCAAGCTCTGATTGTGAGTCATTGTCAGCAATAATTTATATTCAGTAGGGAAGACAACTCAACATGTGTCACCTATTGGAATTAGACAAAAAAAATTTATTTGTTTGGTTGAATCAGATCTGAAACAAATATTTGAAGGTATGACCATGCAGATGTGATGTAATTTTATAACACTTGAAGAACATCTTGAACAAAATGGAAGGTGTTTAATAACTTTTGATACCCTTTGAATTGAAAAATAAAATCAAAAATGCTTTGGATGATCCACAGTTTACTTTTGCCTAATTCTTGAACAAATTGTAACATCTGATGAGAAATGAGTTTTCCATGAAAATAATTACAGATATTAAAATACCAATAATTGTGTCAAATGAGTGCAGAAATGAAGATGAAAAGTCCCTGATTGATCAATAAAAATAGAGTTATTTTCTTGATGGTAACCCTTGGCTTCACACTTTACAGAACGCCTGGCAAAAGATTCAAAAATGGGGGTAGGAAATTCTACTACACGTTACATTTAACCCCTTTATTCTTATTTCATCACCGTTATAGTAAGATCCAAAAGTTTTCCAATCTTTAATCTTCCAAAAGAACCATCAATAAATTTTTTAATAAAAAGTGACACCTAATTCTATCGTAAAAGCATCCAAGGCTAAATCTAATTATACTAATTAAAATTACATTACATAAGCAAAGCCAAACTTTCCATTAAGTCTAAATGTGCCCTTAAAAAACAGATAATCAAGTGAGAGTTAATGCATTTTTAAGAATATTTTAAAACAATATTAGTTGCTTTGTTTTTCAAATTTTAGGATGCGGTATAAGAGAGCACTGTAAATGTATTTATTACAAAACAACACTTTTATTACACTATTTCTTACCAATATATTTATTGAAATTCAGGGTGCAGATTAAGACTAGAGTAGAGTCATATTTTTAATTTACAGTTCAATTTTAGACTGAATTTTAAGCTCAGTAGAACATAATAGGAACATATTGACAAGAGAGCACATTTTTATAAATTAATTCTTACTAGACACAGTTTTAGCTCTTTGAAGTAATATTTACTATTTACTTCTATTAACGTGATGGGAAAGAGATTTTATATTATTAGCTCTTAGCATTATGAATTTTTAAATTCTTAGTGTTTCAGATTGATAATGGTTGTTTTTTGAAATATATGTTATAATAACCAATGCCAACTAAATGTACAAATTTAGTTGATTTAATGATTTAATTATTACAGCAAGTAATTATATGCCGGTCTAGGCAACTAACCAATAAACTGCAATTGCTCTAATTGACTAGAACTCCATCGTGCTTTTTTCTAAATAGGGTAGTGAAAGTATCATTTGTTATATTTCTACATGTTAAGGCTCATACATAACAATATTTCACCTTGCAACCATAATTTTTTCAGCAACAAGCGAAGGAAGTATACCCATGGAGGAACATGAAGAAATGTATTTAGTGGAACTTGACCAAGGTGATGGATGGACTAGAGTGAGAAGGATAAACGGCCAATCCGAAGAAGGGTTTGTGCCAACTTCGTATATCGAAATGACTTTATACAATACTTAGAACGAGGTGCAATCAAACTTGTGTGGCTTTTTTAAGTATTACTTTTCTTGTGCTTAGCCATTTATTTTATACATAGTTTTCGTAATTGTGAACAAATGATTAAGATCAAAAACAAAAAGAAATAATATTGTATAGTCAGTGTATATGTTATTATTTATTTAAATTAAATACATTCTGATTATAATGTTACTTTCAAATCGGTTTCCACACAAGTTTTGAAATTCAATTAAATATGAAAAACGTCCAGCTGATGAAATAGTTGTGCATAAAAACGATTAAGAGATAAAATGAACTGCAGTGACTTACGTACTTGCTTAGCACAATTTGTTTATTTTGTTAAAAAGTCAAATATTAGTGATTAATAATTGTTTTATGAGAAGTTCTTCATTACTTGTATGACGCTTATTCAAATATTTTTGGTTTCAATTTTTATTGTTGTGACTCTTTGTTTACAGATCTGGCAATAGCATGTGAATATCTCAAATTATTGTTATTATCATTAATTTTACTAAGCTCTGTATCTCATGTGACTTTAGAACTCTCTAAGGCACAATATTAGATATTTTTACATTGAAATATTCTATTATGACTTCATGAGGTTGAACGATTGCAAGCGTTTGTCTGAGCTGTAAATAAACCGTCTTAACATTTGCTTCATGTAATGGAACATTTTCTCAATTTGTATATAAATATTATAAGATATTACTAATGTTTAATTATGTTAGCTAGGTAAATGTTTATGATAATTTTATTTTTCTTAGCAATTTTTAAAGTAAAACATTGTAAATTGGTTATTTTTTTATTTTGTCATATTTCAATTAATCAAAGAATAAAAATGCTCATATTTCATCAAATAGCATTGTGAATTGTATTTTATCCAGTATTTCATGAAAAAATTAACATACTGCATCTACATCCTATATTACTTACTCATTTCACTATCATCGTCAAATGTGCTCATTAAAAATAAAGGAGTGATTAAAAAAGTGATTGATAGATAATAGCAATAGATTTGGAAAAATAAAGTGAAGAGGGATTTTAAAAATGTATAATTAACAAAACTTAGATGTTTTTAGAGGATAATTTTTCAATTAAAGAGAACAGTGAAATTAAGTTTCATTAGGATTTAGATGTCACTTAGATATTCCCATGGAAGGTAAAATTTAGAAAATTGAATATTTTTTATAATATTTATCAGTCAAAATTTGCAGTCTTGCATTTGAAGGTTGTTGAACCAAGACTGGTTGTTGATATTAGCTATGCTTATATAACAGTTCAAATTTGCAAGATGTGTCTAACTCAAGCTTAAGTACCATTATGTGCTTTCAAGGACTATAGTTTCAAAAATCTAGCAACATTTCGTGTTTGAACGATTTAAGATATACAATTTTAGTAAAATAATGGTTATAAAAATTTAGTGTTGTCAATGTGACTAGCAATACCATGAGTGGTGTTCGGCTTACATTTCCGAAATATTTGCTCGTTTTATATCATTAATTCATATTGTATTTGGGCATATCAGCGTCGATAATAAATTAGTAGTGATAATTAAAATTGCAATATATAGACATTTAATTGCAGAAAACTTCATTTGAGCATTATTTTCTGGAAGTATAAAATTCCTGCGTAATTTCAAGTTACGAAATTATGAAGTGTAGAATTGGTACGAATATTGAACCTTTATGGAAATATTGAATCTAAGGAAATTTTAAATAGATATAAGGTGAATTGTATTGTGAAAAATTCTGAATTACTGAAGTATTAGCAAAAATTTAGAATCTATATTTTTCTAATACTATCTTTTGTGTTCAATTTTCGCTTAGAAACATATTTTCTGCAAGTTCCAAGTATATAAAGATCCGTCTTTCCAGCCGTAGAACTATTTTACTAATGAGGAAATTGTAATTATTATTTTTTTATAGGATTATATTGGCATATCTCTATTATGATCGGTTACCTGAGGTTAATATCTAATAAAAGATTTACGAGTCCTCTGAAGCACATATTATGTATTTATATGTGAATTCTTGTTGAATTTCATTTACTCTCTATATTGTATGTGTATATGACTGATTATAATATAATACATCTATATATATAAAATATACTTTAAAATAGAGTTGGTTTTATTCTAATGTACCACCTATTTTATGTTTGCTTCTGCAGCTTGGCCTATATGTAATCCTAAGAAATATAAATTGGCATTTAACATTTCTTGAAGAGTAATCCAGATGTGGTCTAAGTATAGTGATTCTAAATGGAATGGGATGTAGTAAAAAGATTAAAATTTAGCAAGTAACCTGCTCAATTTTATAGGGGAATACTTAACTCATAATGCTCCTTATTTGTTTCACTTTGTTAATGTACAAACATCAACTTAAGATTTTTTAGTTTAACTGCCAATTTATGTTCTGTGGTCTTTAATCGTTGCTTTGTTTTAATTATTTCGCATAGCACTTGTGCAATCATACATTATATGAAATTTTTGTACGATTTTAGTTTGAAACAAATAGCTCACTAATGTAATGTTTTTTACAGGTTTATATTTAATTTCTATGCACGTCAAATAATTTTGCTTACTAAATTAGTTTTTATACTCGATTAGTAAGTTATTGTCTCACCATATCACTTGTATTTGCACAAGAGAAAAGTCAATTCTCCCAAATAGAGTCTAGTTTTCATCACATATTGCTAACCAAAGGTAGAATTACTAAAAGAGATCTGTAAATTTCTGCTCCAACTGTAGACTAAGCTGTTGGTTTTATTCAATGAAACTTAAAATATGTCTCTTCGATGTGTGTTACATGGTCAGTACTATACTACAGCATGTATGACAGTGTTAGTTACAAACTAAAGATGATTTTCAATTTACTATAGTATCTTAAAGAAATGTTTATGGATATTGTGACATTAGAAATACATTGTATCAAACATTGAATACATATTCCAATTAGTATCAGTAGTGTCAGAATTCTTACATTTTTTATTTAAAGTATTAGCTCTCGCTTTTTACACATTTTATCCATCTCTCAGGCAATTTATAGATACCATTCCAAAAGAAAGCTTCAACTTTCATTGATATCCATTCATCGAGCCATTTTTGTACATCCTCGAAAGTCTTGAAGTGTTGCTCAGCTAGTGTGTGCCCCATCAATGAGAAGAGGTAATAATCAGAAGGAGTTAGGTATGGTAAATACGGCGAGTGGGGCAGAAGTTCCCCACCAAGCAAAGAATAACTTTGCCGTGTCTTCGAGCCCATTCTGGTCGTTTTTCGATCAATGCATGGTTTAAATTGATCATTTGTTGTCGGTAGCAGATGATATTAACTGTTTCACCAGGTTTGAGAAGCTCATAGTACACTACTCCTGATACCACCACACACATAGCATTGTCTTCCTCCCAAAACGATCCGATTTTGTACTCGATGTTGATGGTTGTCCTGGCATTACCCATAATGTCTTACGTCTGGAATTATCAAAATATATCAATTTTTCATTGCCAGTTCCAACCTGATGCAAAAAACCCTTTCTTTTGTTGCGTAAATGCTGCATTTCGCACACAGTTTTTCGTTCCGTTTGTGTAGAACCCATTTTCTTACCTTTTGAATCTTCCCCTTAATGTCATGGGATCGGAAATGGCTTGCCGAGTGACATTCAAGTGCTCTGCCATCATTTGTTATGTTTGGGTATCGTCTTCGTCCAATAATGCTTGTAGTTCCTCAACTTTAAACTTTTTTGGTTGATTTTAACGTTTTTTGTCAATAACGTTGAAATCGCCACTTTTGAAATGTTGAAACCAACGGTCACAAGTCTTGACAGTTGGAGCAAGTTTGCCGTAAGTCTCTACAACAATTTAATGACTTTCCGATGCCTTTTTCTTTTGATTGAATAAGAACATCATTATATGCTGTAAATGCTCTTTACTTGGCTCAAAATTCGACATGTTTAACACGAAAAAGATGTATGCTACTAACTCTTAAGCAACTAAACGAACATGACATTTTGTAGTGGGCAGTCTTATCAAAAAATGGCAATTTGGGGTCCAAAGCTTACTTCAATAGATTTTATGCACCATCTCTTGACAACAAAACGATATTTTAACCTTGCGCACCTGGCGTAATGCTAATCAAAACCTGCTTGAAGCCAGTGTACAGTCAGAAATAATGTCATAAAAAATACCCATGTTGATTCGCAGGAAGTATAGTGTAATACAGAATTCTACTCAATATAAATGATACATTTTGGAACGTATCAGTGATTAGTCACTGACAGAAGCGATGATAAATAGATTAATTTTATGGCAATACCAAAAACTGCTAAAATGAATACTATGTGTTTTTAGTACCAAAGATTGGAAGATGTATTTTATTCAGTATCTGTGAAAGAAACAAAAAAGCAGATTCAGACTGGTTCAGGTTTGCAAAAAAAATGTTACAATCATCAAATACCTGGTTTCGGCTGTCATTTACAAGGTTCTTTACATGAAGATTGACATAGGAAAGTTTAAAAAATATTGTATACAAGCACAAGGTTATTATATTTGTTAGCAAAAATTAAGACATCGATTACATTTTTGTGCATATAAAGAAATATTATTAGATTGTGTTGTCTTAAAAGTCTTATGCAAATTAAACGTAGGTATGAAAGCCAATCCACAATGAATGGAACATACATATAGTATAGCTATGTAACAATTGGATAATGTAAAAATCAAAGAAAAAGAATCAGAAATGCAGTCTGAAATAATGGACTATAAATATCAATTCTAGGACCTGATATAAATAATATTTGGAACAATATGAAGACTAAAATGAGTAATATAGCTAAAAATAGAAAAAATACAAAATAGACGTTTCAAAACAAAATCAGCAAAATGGGTGTGGCTGGAGAAAGTATGTTAATAGATAATAGGACTAGAGCTTATATATGATATACATAGAGAATCTAAAAGTTCAAAGTGATGACCAATAGTAAGAATATAAAAATAAAGTACTCTACTCATTTAAACCAAACAAAATAATTCTAGAAATAGAACAAAAATAGACAGTATGAAAGCAATATATACAAAAGATTTTTTTAAGATGAAGAAATACTGGATCCAAATTAATAATGATGACCTTCAATAAAAAGAATGAAAACATACTAAATGATAAATAGGTTGAAAAATAGGAGGCAGTAAGTTCTGATGAAATACTACATGAAATTATTAGACTTAATGATGATGTTGGCATATCTCTGCCAGCAATTCTGTTCAAGAACATATATAATGAAATCAAGACTTTTCAAATTCAAACTGAATCTTTCTGATTTATGCCAATACCACAGAAAAAATGCTATATGTTGTAATGAAGACTGCTTAATAACTCTCATGAATCATATGCTAACAATGTTCCTGAGGATCATACAAAATAACATGTGAAGCAAACTTGGGGACATGAAACTGATGCAGAATAGGCGAGATAAATAGTATAATGTTTTTATCAGCTTTGTAGACTAAAAGAATGCATTCAATAGATTGAAACACTCAAAGCTAATAGATATATTAAATTCTACTGCTAAAGATATAGCTTGTATAAGCAACTTATACTGGCATCAGGCTACCAATTGAGTATTTTGAAACTGAAGGTGTAGACATATATATTGGAGGTACATAGATATCCTGACGCCAATCATATTTAACACGTGTATTCAGAAGCTTTCCTTCATGAAGCATTCAAAACGTACATTTTGGAATTAAGGTATATAGAAGGTACGTTAATAATATCAGATCATGCGACAACATGGACTTCATAACAGATAACAGCCATGACTAACAACAACTAATCAACATATTAGACAATATTAGTAAAAACTTAAAGTCAATAAGAATAAGGCAAAGTTCATGTTTAACTTCTAATAGATGGTGTACCCTCAAAACATTTATCATGAGACAAATACATGAGAAGCTAATTGGATAAGGCCTGGAAAGATACTAAATAAATGTTAGGGAATTGTATAGGACTTTACTTATTTCTTTAAATTTAAAAATGTATTTAACAAGAAACTTCAACTTAAATCTTAGAATGCTAGGTGCTGTGGCTTACTGTAATATAAGTTCCTTTACAATAGACTCAGAACACCATGCTTATTAACAAGCTAGAAGCGTTCGTGATATGCATATCATGATGTTTATGGTACAGAATACAGAACTTTTCCTACACATAAAGATGAGAATGGCACATATCTTGTATATGTCATACCCCAAAATACCTGCTTCCGCAGCTAATAGTTTAATTCAAAATGTAAAAAAGAAGTACAAAGAAAACAAATGTCTTGGCTACAAAACTTAAGCGAATGTTAGTAGACGGCTAAAAAAAGATTCTTAAGCATTAAATATGTGACGATTTGTAGGGCATGTATAGGAAAAATAGTTAAATAGCACTATATTGTTGTAATTTAATAAATAGGAAAAAGTACTAGATACCAGAGTAAGGAAATGCTTAGCAAAATCTTTAGATATCATCCAATTGCACTATGTATTGTAGGAAATTTACATTGGTATGATATACTAGACCGTGAGTCATCCATAGTCTATTCTGTATATATTCACAGCATGAGTTAGATAATTTCTTGTTTCTCAATGTTTAAGTTCAAAACAGACCTAAATTAAAAACTTCTATAAGTTTTTTAATAGTATTTTTACAAAAATAAGCTACTTTTGTTCTTGGTCTATTAAATTTTTATTTTTGGACTGATATATTATTAAAACAAAGCAGTAATCAAACAAATGTTTATAAACATCTTAACAAATCATAAAGAGTTGAGGGGAAGAGCCATATAATGTTTGTTAAAACTCCTGCTTTATTTACAGTATTCTAAACAATCAATATCAAGTAGTTGACAAAAAGTATATAACATTGTATAGTAATATGCACTTTAGGGAAATATGAAGCCCTAAAATAATGTATTTTAAAGTGTTTAAATCTGGGTCAAAGCCTGATAAAACACAAAGGTTTCTTATAATAAATCAGTTTGTGGTAGTCAGTAGGGCATTAGCACTTAACATTTTTGCATTCTAGTATATTTTGGTTTCCGTTTGTTTCAATGTCTATCAATTCGTTTATGTTAAGACAATTTTTCTAGATCAGAAGTAGATGAATCTAGATCAGAATTTAATGGTGTATGTAAATTAATTGCTCTAAAAGCTGTTTCTTCAGATTGTAGTTGGTGTTTTGATTAGATAAAAATGGAAAATGAGAGTTTTGCAGTACATCTGTGCTTAACAGTTCAAATTGGCAAATGTTCGAATAGCAATAGATCGAAACAAAACATTCTGATAACAAAAATTAAACCTATGATGCCAGGCATTTTGATGCCATCTATCAACCAATAAATATACTCTTCAAATAAGTCTTCATAAGATTTCAGTTTTGAACATAAATGTCAGCCTTTAGGTGATGTCACCTAAGTGGGTAACAAACATTATATAAAATTGCACATCGTGTTCATTTTCGACTCAAAGTTAGTATTTTGTAGCTAGCTGATGTAAGTTTTACCTTAAATTAATGTCTTTTAAATAATTATAAAAACAAAAAGAAGCAAAACCGTCTTGTCAAGGCACACTACACATACCTACACCTACTACACTTATGCTATGGTTGTTTATATTGTTTTCAGATTTTTAAGTTAAGATTGAGTTAGGAAAAATATAATATCCTGAAATTTTCTTAAACCTTGTGGTAACAAAACTAACAATACATCGTTTCCTCTACACATTACAGCGTTTACAGTTCTGAGAGTGGATTGGCAACATCAATTGAAGACAATGGTAGTTTTTATGAGCCAGAATATTATGAAGCTATCTATGAAAGTATAAAAGAAGATAATATTGTGATTTGTACAGCTCTTTATTCATTTGAAGGTATGTTTTTTTTTAAATTATTTTGTGTGATGTTGCACAGATGCCCTCTATTTGTTATCTTAAGTCTTACTACCTCTTGAGGGGACATTTTTGGTCACTTCTGACAATTCTTTTTATAAAATGAAGCAAAAGTGTTAAGAAAAGCAGCAATTTAACCTCTCAGGCCACTAAATAGCGTTTTTAATTTCTTTTAATCATTAGCACAACTTCCTGAAGAATTATCTATTGTGAAGAATGAACAATTGCAAGTTTTGGAGGCATGTTGTGGAGAAGGGTGGACTCAAGTGAGAAGACCACATGGTAATTATGAAACAGGGTTTGTACCAACTGCCTATATTCATATTATGTAGTACCAAGTTATTATAGATGAGGTACATATGTGATCCAATTTTGGCATTAGCAATAGTATTTACATTTAAGGATATCAGTTCCCTCTAGGATATGCTATTTTTTTTACAAAATTTTAAACTAATTTTATTATTCATATTTGAATTTTTAAATTTATGTACTTTTTATCTGAAAGCAATAAAGTAGGAGGATAAACAGTTTAGAAAGTCAATCAGATGAGCTTTGTTGTTTGTGCCTATTATTTGATATTTGCTCTTGTTAACCAAAGTTTATAAATAATTATTTTAGACTTCATTATGTAAGAGAAAAGTTATTTTAGTCAAAGGAAGTTCCTAACTTTTGCTTGTTTCTGTTTCAAATATATGTTTCTATTAAACTTAGACTTGTATGATGAAAATATGTGATTTTGATACCATTAGTAAAATGTAATTACTTTTTAAGGTACATATCACTTACTTTTGAGATGAAAGGAAGATTTTTATTGTATTTTTTTAATAATAAATATCTATTTAAATAACAGCATAACTACTTTATTTAAAAACAATCACAACGCAATTAGGTTGAACAATACCTCCTGTTGTTCAAGCAAATGGCATCAAAGGGTTGTATAGATGCCACCGCGGTTTAGGTGGAGAAAAAGGTGATTTTTACATTAAAAAAATTTATTTGGAGATAAATATTCACAAGCAATACAAAAGCTTCCAAAACATGTTCGTTTTGATTACATTTCATCTAAAGTAAAATTTTGAAACTAATTTCAGTAAATGTAGATATAGGTTTTCAATCACAATTTTAATATCAACGCACATAGAATGCTAATTATAGGCCATTAATTTGGTGTGGATTTTAAACAATTACGTAGTAATTTAAAGCTTGATATGTACAACCACAAATATTATTGAACTTACAACACTTGACAATAGCAATATCTCGACAAAAAAACATCCTCGTTAGTATAGCATTGAAATAAAAATTATTATGCAGAAATTTATAGCCACACCCATTATTACTCCCTAAATATTTACAGTAACATTACAAGATCATATGTAAATAATATAATGTAGTTTTACTTTTGAGTGATGAAATATTATGAGAATAAAATATAGAGACAGAAGAAAATTAAACAATAAATAAAACAAAAAGTGAAAAAAAAATGAAAATTTATTTCTCTGCTAAAATAAAATGTATTAATTTAACAAAATGTGTAAAAATAAATATCTTTAAATGCAGCTGTGGTAGTAAAATTACCTCTAGTGTATGTAATGTCGAAACTTAATAAGTTAAAAACTATGTTATTTTAAGTATGTACAGAGGTTATACTCGGTTTTCTACTTTGGTGTCAAAAATTAAAACTAAAAAATACTGTGGTATACTAATATGTTAATCAAGTATGTATAGAATGAGCACCTAATTAGTATTGGGTAACCCATTTCAGAATACCACAAATCTTGCATATTAGTAAATACATTTTTTAAGAGGTGCAACATCATTGGGGTCTTCCCCTGATTTTTCTTTGCTTTTTATCGTAAATTTTTATGAAATTAAATATACATTGTTAGCTAATAATCACAATTGTGTCGATCACGCTCTTTGTTTCAAAATAAATTAAAAATATATATAAATGTATACAATAAAGCTGCTAAATCAAAACCTTATTTATTAAAGATGTCTTTTTGGGTAGCCTTAAATATCTATATGGTATGTATAGATATGTGGTTATTTGAAACAGGTTTACAAAATTATTAGCAATAAAAAGTTGTGGAATTTTAATAGCGTTATTCATCTGCAGAACCTAGGCAACACGAGGTTCTATTATCAGATTGTTTACGAGATAAATCAATTGTGTCATTGTAAGTACACTCTGTTTTCTCCGCTTTGCTCTCCAGCTTCAGCCAGTGTTGTACAGCTAATTTGAATGCCTCCTGAACATTACTGGCATTTTTGGCAGACGTTTCTATGCAACTAGAGATATTATTTTCGTTGCACCAAGTTTCCAGCTCTAGTTGAGATACTTCTCTCTCGTCAGCAGATACATCACTCTTGAAAAGTACAGAAAAGAAATTATGTTAGCACAATACAACTTTATGGTTGCATATGGACAGAGACTTAGATATAATGAGATTTGAACTTGGAAATTTATGAAATAAAAAGTGATCACTAAGCAATTATGATATGAGATATGAAATAAATCTGTATTTATTATTAAAAATCTGAGGATCTCTTCCTAAAATTATGCTGCCCAAAAATGTAATGTTTTAATAGGTAATGCGGAAGAGTTAATAGTGCAAATTAAACAAAATCAAATAAAAAACTGATATTGCTGCCTACTAGAAAAATGACGAGAACTGAAGAACAGTTCGCTGAAAATGTAGCTTCAATGCACCAGAATTATTTTATTATGAAATACATACCTTATTTCCTACAACAATAAAAGGAAATTGCGTATTTTCTTTAACGTCTGCATAGTAAAGGAACTCATTTTTCCACATCGATAGATTTCTGAAGCTAGATCTATCATCAATTCCGTAAGTTAGTAGGCAAATATCACTTCCTCTATAGAAAGGAGTCCTGAGAGTTTTGAACCTTTCTTGTCCTGCAGTATCCCAAATCTAGAATTAAAAAGCAAGATGATCATTTTTGGATGTGCAACAATAATAATAATACAGTAAATTGGGCAAAGTAACATGTTGGGATTGCATCACCTGTAACGTGTAGGTTTCACCATCAATTTCCAAGTCCTTGTTCAGAAATTCCACACCGATTGTATGGAAGGAATGTTCGTCAAATTGATTTGATACAAATCTATTCATTAAGCAGCTCTTTCCCACCCCTCCATCTCCTAAAATGACCACTTTTAACAAAGTGTTTTTGTTTGGAGGCCTCATGTTTTGTCTAGTTGTCATCATTTAATACAAATGATTTCATTCCTGTCTCTCTGAAAAATGAAATTATCACAAATGAGTACTTACTAATAAATCTGGTTAATTTCACACACACACAGGTTGGTGTAACTGGACCATAGCTTTTAATTAGTTGATAAATCAAAGTTGGCTGTTGTATGCACTTGAATGTTACACAATGACCTATCAGTGCTTAAAACATGAAAATCTGTACCTAATGAAAATTGGTGATAATGAATGCAAATTGTTTGCACTTGTAATTCAAGTGCTAATCAATGTATTGTACGATTTCGATAGTAAAGAAGGAGCAAGTTGAGTGGTATGAGAAACCACTTTACATAATTTATTAGATGCAACAGTTAAAAGTGACATGTATAAATCTAGTAGGTCATGAAATGTGCGTTAATAGACGCCTCATTTCTAATAGATAATTGCATCGGAGGCGACTATGGAAGTACACAATTTTTTCAAAGATTGGAAATTATCTGGTTTTGATTTTGACAAAAATGGAGCAAACAGAACATTCAATGGAATGGGTTCAAATCGGAGCACAACAATTAAGTAATTAAATGCTGTTTTAAAGATAACAATTAATTGTTAATAAGTAAATTCAAAACAAAGAAAAAGTGATTGGAAAAGGATTTGATAAGCAGGAAATGCGCAACTACAACAAGTAATCTACTTACAAAGTGCCAAAAGTGCTTTTTAAAACAAACAATTCGGTTTTGAAAAAGCAAACTAAATTCGGGAGACGAGGCAAAACGTCAAGCAAATGTCATTTCTTTGATCAGCTGTTCTCAGTGGCTGAATGCAGGAAGAACGTCTTAAACAACAATGACAGCGCGTAAGTCGTGGCTAGTGAAGCCAATCTAGTCCGAGATGCACAGGCGCTTAGTTAAAGAGCAAGGAGGATAGATGCGGTCGGTACGTCGCATTTAGTAGATTTGCTTGCAAGTTTGAATTTTAGCGCCAAGATAAAGTTGTTGTAAGTTGCATAGAGGTCGCGCAAGCACTTTTTTTTAATTTCCATTGTTTTTACAGACATTTGTGAACTGACCATTTTTTATAAAGTTTTTTCTTTTTAAAGAGCATTCGTGAACTATTAGTTTTTATTACAGTCAAATCGGCGCGCGTAGTTAATGAGTTGCAACAGATTGATTCAGTGTATGCAGTTATATGTATCTGAAAATTTAAAATAATGTGCACTGCAAAGAGCAATGTGGTAAATCTAGTTTTACCTGTGAACGGTGTCAATAAACTCTGTTAAAGGTGCGCCTAGCATATACCTAGTTGTGAAAGTGAAAATTAAAATTACCTAACTTTATTTTGTGATTTCTTAATCGATAGTGCAATTTTCATATTACATTCATATATGTGGTGCTTCATTTGTCAACAAAACAATGTAACAATGATCAGCTTTAAATGGTAGGTAGAGTTGAGCCCGTCAACAGTTCTTATTGCATGCTTTACCTTTGTGCTGCACATTGAGGCATATTGTTTCTATATTCTTAGTGATATCAATTTGTTAGATATTTTATGCGCTATTGTTATAACAAAAATGTAGCAGTTGTACAGATATCTTTCTCTGGGTAGCTTCTGAAGCGTAGCGTATTTATAATCTTTGTATGCAGCGTTAACTGTAATCAAGTGACAGGTACTGGGCAACTTCAGGGCCGGAATGCAGCGCATATTTAATAACGTCCTTCAGGGTAGTTTCAAATTGGGTTTTAAAAATGTATCTAGTCCAATTGATTTAGACAAATGTCTATGCAGGTAAATTTTTATCAGGATGGTAATTAACGCCTTCTAATCTTATAGCTTTTTACATTTCCGTATACTGTGCGATTATGTATTGCGATCAATAAAAAATCCAGCCTCCAAATATTAAATAATTTTCACGTTGTCATGACTCCAGAATCCATATCAGAGCAATGGAAGAGAATTTTAACATTTACGCAATATAGGTTGCAGTTTGAAATAAAACTATAAAACCTTTACTTATGTGCTAAAACTTGTTATAACAAAAAGTTTTAAATCAATTTGAATGCCAAAAGTGAGGCATTTCTTCTCAAACTCTAATTGTTCAAAGATTAATTTACTCATCAAAATTGGATTTCAGTTAGATTTCGGTTGGGTTTTTTTTACGTAATTATATAATTCTGTCCGTCTTTCCTGCGTAAACCAATTAATCCTCAAACTGATTGAATTAGGGTGATCACCGGAAGTAAAATAATAAATATCGAGTGTCTGTATCTGCTAGAAGATAGAAGAACATTTTTGAATTCCAACAAAACTAAATATATAATTTGAAGAATTACCACAGCGGAAAACAAAAAAATTGTCCGGACTTTTTTTTAGGAAATCTAAAAACCGAAGAAATCATCTAAAAAGTCAGAATATAGAAAGAATATTAAAAATCGCTACCCAAAGTACAATTATTAGCATTATTTAACCTTTGGATTCATTAAGTTGTTTAGTATTCCAATTTTATCTTTTATCTTTAACATTTTTTCAAGATTTAATTTTATGATTTGCATTCAAATTTGGGATGCCCTTCAGGTTTTATAATGTTGTTAATTTTTCAAAATGCGAAAGGCTCATTTTCCTTGCATATTTTCTGATAGTTCAAGATTTATTCTCGTGCATCACCTTTTCTGAGCTATTTCCTAGAGATTTACTTTTAGGATTTGCATTCAGAAAATTAAATTGTTATTAGTAAGAAATCAAAAATGTTTAGGACACTTCATTTTTCAAGATTAGGTTTCAATATTATAGATTAATAGATTTGCTTTGTAATTAATATTTAAGGAATTTTACATTATATCTGTATTAATTAGTTCAGATTATATGTTTTCCTGATAAAATTTCAACATTTTTTCTGAATTGACTTTTCGACTTCAATTTTTAGGAATTTCATCATTTATTTTTTTTTAGTTTTTAGTGGTTTGTGTTCTAAAGATTTCTTCAATCTCATTATTATCTCTGGCTATATAGCTTTAATTATTATTTAATATTAACGTACACTCTTAGGAAGGATATTTATTCAAAAGTTTGTAATTTCACTGTTTTAAAATTTTCTTTACATACAGGGCGATTATCCTATAACTAATCATAATAACCCACTATTGCTTTTACGCTATACATGTATACAAGCATATCAAATAGAGACACTCGCTATTTTAAAATTTTAAGATTGGTAAGTTGCATGAGAAAATGTCAGCACTTACTTTCGTTGGTAGTCTTGCTAAGTCTTTCTTTTGTGATTTTATTTCAAGATTTTTTTAGAAATACAGATTAGATCGCAACTATCATTGCGATCATGATTAAATTTTTGAATATATTTTCGTTATTTACCCGTAGAACCTCTCTAGCTTTTAAAAAATCTTTCAATATTTAGTGTCATGATTGCTTTTAGACCATTTAAAAAATGTTTCACGTGATTTATTTGCATAATGTTTTGCAAGATTTGGTTTCAATATTAGTAGATTTGCTTTGTAATTTATTTTTAAGGTATTTTCGTTATATCTGTAGTAGATTATATGTTTTCCTGATAAATTATCAATATTTTTTCTAAATTGACTTTTGGACTTCAATTTTTAGGAATTTCATCGTTTATTTTTTTTTAATTTTTAGTGGTTTGTGTTCTTAAGATTTCTTCACCCTCATTATGATCTCTGGCTCTATAGCTTTAATTATTATTTAATATTAACGTGCAATTTTAGACAGGATATTTATTAAAAATTTCGTGATGTCACTGTTTTTTAATTTTCTTTATATAGAAGGCATGGGATTATCATACAACTAATAATAATAATCCGCTGCTGCTTTTACGCTATACATGCATACATGTTACATAGAGACACTCGATAAGTTCGGATCGGTTGTATTGTAATGTACAAGTTATCAAAAGCGTTGATGGTTCGAGCTTAGTGTTCTACTACAATGTGGGTAAAGTCTCAAAATAAATGAATGTTTGCTTATTTATGTTGCTCAAGCGCAGTCGATGCCATTTTTAATCGTAAATTTGTTTGACTGTTTCACTTACATGCAGCAGTTTTTGCAGTATAAAGCTTGGTTATAGAATCATTCTTTTTTAAATAATAAAATTTCATACCCTGGTATAAATTGAAAAATCTGGAATGAATTCTTGAATAATGTGGGATATTTAGCTATCATTCAGTATTTGTTAGACCTAGTTCTAGAATTACAAGTTAACTCTTGGATACTTTAATCCAAAAGTAAGTTTTAAAACGCAACCATGATACCGAGTTAAGAATTATTCATAGCTTAAGCTATATAAAAATCAACTGGTAATTTTAGAAGTCAGTCTTAAAGGGATTTTAAAATTGGTTTTGAGAACAAAAATCTAGTATCTTGATCTGTTAACGAAAAGTCTTGAATTTCTATATCATTAACATAAAATATATGTGTAATATTTATTCTATGGGGGAAAGGGATAATAATGATTGAAATTGAAATTTTATTTTATTCTTAGACTTCTTTTTGCTACTGTAAGTAGATCAATGGTCAGCTGTGATTATTAAATTATTAAACTCTCAGCCAGTAGTGGGCAGTAGGGATAATATTGATTACCGCTGATTTATATACATATAATCACAATCAACTTGAGAATAATTCTGACTGTAAAATAGTAGGCTGATATTAAAAGCGTCATTAACAATATCCCTACAATAAAATTTTCTATGTAAGTAATATATATTCTAATTCTTAAACGGGGTCCTTTCAATCGAATGCCACGTATTTGTTTTCATTTTACAATTTATGTACTATTAGTTTTGTCATAAAATATGTGCTTTTACAAAGCAGATTATTAAAAAAAATATTGTTGTTGCGTTATATGCGTTTTTGAGTTGTTTTGAAGCCTTGGGAATAACATTTGTTGTGGTCGTAAACATATCGTATTTCTAAGTTGTTTCTGTTAGATGCCGGTTTAATTATACACTATAATGTTGGTAAATGTCAAAATTAAAGCATTTAAAACCTAGTGAATCGAGAAATGCCAAATATTTCTGGTTGTAAGAACCTTAACGTCGATGTTCTTAATTGAGGAACAATTTTAAGGCATTCTAAGCATGTTTATTTATTTGTACTTAAGACAGAATTTCGAGCGGGTTAATGCCAAAATGCATCTTCACTTTGCGTGTACGCATAGCTAATTCTTCCTTATTTCATGACGACTCGGGTAACTCAGGCTTTTGATGGCAACAGAAACAATATGCATAGTGGACAAAAAATACATTTATTTTATGAAAATCTTTCTAACCACTACTCTTCCCAAAAAGTGACTAAGTTACTGGAATTAAGTTTAAAAGGAATTTTTTGTATGTATATAGTATGTAAGACAGAAAAATATCAATATTAATAAAAAAAATTGCTTACTCAAGATAAGCTCGTTCGTCCCTTGCATGGATATGTTTACCACAAGCGAAGCGTATTTTGCTCCTACTTTTCTAATATATAGCTACTCGACTCCACAAACTGAACCAAGGTATTAAGATATGCTAGTTAAGTCTCATTTTCGGTTTTCATCTTTCATTTCATGGCTTACTTAATACAGAACTTAAAAAACTTTACTAAAATAACTCTTGCGGTAGTCCAATTGCGGCGACATTTTGTATTTGCTTATTTTTAATGATTTTGAAAATATTATTAAAATTACAATTGGCTAGGTTTATTTTACTAATATGATTACTTGAAAAAAAATGAAGACAGTATAAGTACAGTAAGAACAGTTGAAGGGGATCTATGATGCGAATTCTCGCTATTACGCCGTGAATCAAACTTCATCCCTTCAGCTCAAACGATATGTGTTGTCTCATTTACATACATGCTTTCTCGTTTCTATAACTCGTATAGTAATCCAAAAACTACAACTATTTCAAAGACAATTCTATCAACTTTATCTATTTCATTCGGTCTTACTAATTTATGTACAGCGACTAAACAGCATTTTTCTATACATCTGTATTATACAATACATGTAACCCATTATTATTGTCATTGTAACTTGAGGAATTTGTAGTTCCTTAAAAATCTAGAGCGTCTCCAGTCAACATTCTTGAATATATTCCAAATTTTAAATCGAATTTTACTGACATGTCTATATTCAAAAATTACATTTTTTATTAATTTATATACGTACATATTTTTATCAGATAAATCAACTAGCCTGCATTTCCTGCAACGAAACATTGTTATCGCATTTATTAAATAATTATTAGATGAAAATGATTAATAATTTTGACTTGTCGGGATTTTAAGGCCCGTAATAAAGCGAAAAAGAAAGAAACATCTACGATATTGTTTGCAGGGTATCAATAATTATTATGAAATGGTTCACTATAAAACGGGAATACGGGAAAAGTTCAGTAATTTTGCTAGTAATTTATTATTTATATTTTCTTATTTAAATCTGTTTGGTTTCATAGGTCGGTCTCATTCATATTTGACTGACGCGGCTATTAAATAATAATTATTTTGTTGTACAAATAAAAGATTAAATTGCCTACTCGTTTTTAATTTGACAAAACAGTTTTGCAATAAGAGGTTAATAGCCTCTTGTAAATCATCAAACGATTAAAATCTTATCAAAAGTCAATGCCGATAATAGTGGTCTAACAAAAACAAACTTAATTGTACGAATAAGTTTTTACTCCAGCAATAAAAGGAATCATATAGATGTGTTCATAATGGGTTCTTAACTAAACGAAATATTTTTATGAATACATTTACATAATCCTAGTGGCGATGTAATTTCTATAATTAATACTTTTTTTAAAGTGACGAATTACAAATTTGAATCAAACGTGTTTTACATCTGTTTATCGACAATTTTATATAGACATTAATCTTAAGTATTTTGTGAAAATGTGGTCTATGAGATCTAACTATTATACATTACTTCCTCTATGATAGAATGCTTTTTCAAATTCGTTCCATAATCCTCTTTATTTTTTGCTGATTCTCGATTGATCCTTAATTCTTTTCCATTTAATTCACATTCTTGCCACCATTTCCCCTCTTGTCCTTCTGTTTACTTCCTGCCCTTCTTTTATATTTTCCTCTGTCATCGTAACTGTTCTTCTAATTCATGTATTGTTTTACTCTTATGTTTTTGTGGCAGTGTATTTTATTTGGTTTCTTTTCAAAATATTTTTAATTCTTCGTAGGAATTTCGTATCCATGTCAGTACTCACAGTTTGATGACTTCTGCCTTTGCCCAGTACTCGTTGTGCGATATTCTTAACCTTATCATTTTTTTCAGTAATGGTTTTAATGTGTTTGTCCTAAAGACAATGGTTTCATCATATAGAATATTTTTGTCCCTTTTTATTTATCCTTTTCTTCCTATGCTCTTACCAACACATTAAATTATTATTCCTATATATCTGTAATTGTTCACTTGTGTTGTTTTTTCTTTGATTTTGATGTTTTTGATATTTTTTCTGTGATTTGGCTTTATCAATTTTAACAGTTATCGTCATGATTTTCTTTTAATTGGTCCGCAAATATCACTTCACTCAGATAAGTACAAGCGAAGTGGACTTGACACACTCATTTTTACTCCTATCATTATTGTAAACTTTCTTTGTTGGTTCTAAGGCTGTTTGTGTTACTCTTAAACATCTATTATTATTGAGACTATTCTGTATATATGTCGTTTTCTTAAGGCTTTCCATGTCTTTACTGATATTTGGTATATTTAGTTATCATTACATTTTTATTAAACCTAGTTCAAGAATTACAACTTAAATCTCGGCTACTTTAATCCAGAAGTAAGTTTTCAAACGCACTCATGAAAACGAGGTAAAACTTATTCATAGCTCTGGCTACACAACATTTAACTAGTCATTTTAGAAGCTAGTGGTAAAGGGATACTAATGTAATGTCAAAATTCATATTATGAAATAGACGTGTAAAAATTATTCTATGTCGGAAAGGGATAATAATAATTGCAATTGAAATTTCTGATCTAGTTGTTGTCAGTACTCTTTAGACTTTAACGCAATAGCGCTAATTTCACAAAGATATTCTATCCTTAGTATTCGTTTTGTTACCATAACTAGACCAGTGGCCAGTTGTGATTATTTCTATGATGGATAGCACTTGTCCTGAAACTATCGGCCCACTGAAACTTCTACAGCAGTCTTGGAGTATAGTATCTGGTACCTATAATGCATATTCTTTTTCGTTTCAAATGAAAGCATGGATGCCCACTAGTGGGCGGGCGATGGAGACAAGATTGAGTTCCATCGATTCTGGATGAAATTACTTGGGCTGAGATTAAAATTGGTAATTCAAAACATCCCTAAGATAATTTTTTTCATATAAGTATAAACATTATTTTAAAATTCGCGAATGAGATCCTTCACGTCGAAGGATCTCTTATTATTTCGAACATTCTGTCTATATTTTATTTTCTTGAGACTCCACGTCTTCACCTCTTACAAAATGGAAAGCTTTGAGTAAGTCCATATGTAATGACGTATATCTTTTTCATGATCATAGATTTTTCTTTGTTTTACGATCCTTTTCAGTTCGATAAGAAAAACAATTTTATAGTTTGAAATACACTTTCTTATTCAATATAGTCTCCTGAACATTAATAGACTTCTTCAAACGAGATTCCAGAATATGAATTCCATCCCTAAAGTGGGAATCTGGAAGGGCTGCAAAATACGCTTCCACGTCTGTTATGACCTCATCGTTTGATGAAAAACGCTTTCTACGCATGCATTATTTTAGGTCTGGAAACAGATGGAAGTCGCTAGTGAATACGGTGGATGATCCAATTCGAACTTAAATCATGGATTTTAGCCATTGTCAAAATGCTGATGAGACGGTGCATTCTCCTGATGAAAAAGGATTTTTCTTCTGCAAACCAGACACAACTTATTTGGTTGGTCTAAATCGTCTTCTTTGCATTTGTCGTTCGTTTGTGAATTTTTTCCTATTTCAAACCTACAGTGAGTTTCTTTAATGATACCTACAAATTATTTTCCAAGTTCTTGTTTAATGACCCTACCTAATACTTCTGATCGAATGTTTATTAATATTATTACTAGAGTCTCTCTTACTATCCCTTTTATAAATGTGCAATATTATATCAGCATTCACTCTTTTCGGATTTTTATTTTTGTATAATTTCATTCGTTAGTTTGGCTATTTGGGCTAGTTTATTTTCTTTATTATTTCATCGTCTTGTATTAGTTCTATGTTTTGCGTTGAATTCATATTGATTATGTATCTATCCCTGTATTTGCGTGCTGCTGAAAATATTGCTGATATCAGTTCACTGTATAATTTTTCTCTATAAATAAATGTCGTTTTAATATTTTATTATATGTTCATCATATTGTGTTCCATTTTATATTTCAGTTATTTGAAAGGACCGCAGAATAATCTTTTAAAAATTGGTATGATTTTTTTAAATCAAATATTTGTTTCTTTAATTGCCCTCTTTACCTGTTTTTGTTCTGATATTTTCTTTCTTGCCGGATATAACTAATAGATTTCTTGTATCTTCTCCAGTCTTATTTTG
Source organism: Helochares maculicollis (assembly GCA_033557835.1). Classification (NCBI taxonomy): domain Eukaryota; kingdom Metazoa; phylum Arthropoda; class Insecta; order Coleoptera; family Hydrophilidae; genus Helochares; species Helochares maculicollis. The sequence goes on along the minus strand of JAWQRO010000096.1, from coordinate 24,086 downwards.
TCTCATATCCATTTTTGTTAGACAGTGGTCATTTCCTATATTTGTAATTCGTGATACATATTTTTCCTCTTTGCGTTTGCTTACAAACAAATAGCCTATAATTGATTTTCCTTCTTATTTCCCTGCAGTTGTTTTATATGCTTCTTTTTTTATATATTTCACTTCGATTACTGTTTTTCTTTATTTTCTAGCTCGTTATCTACACCCTCATTTTCATTTCCTACTCTGCTGCTGAGGTCTAACTATAACATTTTCAGCCCGTCATTATCCTCTGAAGCCTTTCATGAAGTTGATCTCATTCTTGTTTGCAATTGCCCTCATTTACCCTGTAAACTATTGAGAGTTCCCACATCTTACCAAATAGCTTTATCTTTATTCTTATTTTTATGTATTTTAATATACGCTTCATGCGGTTTTCTGTCTTTATAATGAATTAGTACACAATACTCTAATAAGGTGTATTTAGTTGTGTTTCAAATGGACTTGGAGGTTTCTAAAACTGCAAATTTCTCGATTTTTTTAACGATTTCTACTCTCGCGTTCCTCTAACCTGAAGTTACTCTATGACAAGGTATTGCTATAAGTACGTAACGCTTATGACATGTGCGTCTGGTAACTACTCTTTAACAATCGTCAGTGAGTGTCTCAACATAAGAAGGGTTAGTCCCGCAAGGTGCTTTGCTGCTAGTACGGCACTGCTCCACGTATATACGCTTGAAGGTCGCGTACTGGAGGGTCACGTGACAAAAAGTCAACTTATGCAGGCAGCGGTCTTCGATCTCGCATTCATTTATCGCGGGAGAGTGAGTGAAATAGATTGTAATGACAACATGATTTGGCCTTCTTAAAAGTCTACCGACAAAGAAACGAACGCAGCTGTCCAGTTCAGTCGTAGATGTTGAACCATTGGTAACCGTCAGGTTGATATGTGCGGAACAGGTAGTATGTTGAGTGAGAGCAGACGAATTCTCTCTGTTTCAAGCCAACTCACGGACAAAAGGCTGCGGTGTACCGTTTCTGTACAATATTTAAAATAACCACACGGTTCTCCTCTTGTTTTCCACCAAAGGTATCGGCGATTTGTCGCGTTGTTACCTGTGTCATTACTCAGACGGGCCTGGATAGCGTGCCATTTTGAGGTTAAATTTGGCAACATGCGCAACGAATTGTAAACATTAGTGTTTTGTTCCGCGGTTTTAATAAACTTCTGTGTTGTGCACCAAATCTCTTCTTCTTTTCATCCTCATCGGTTACTTAATAAGAAGTTGTTACGTGCCGATGGACTACAGCTGCTGATGTATCAACAAATTATTTTATAAACAAATGGTGCTCGGAGTGGTGCAGACTGAGGATTTTATTTGTAGTTTCGTGCCATTGTACCTAGTTTGCCAAGTGACCTTGAGGTTGTGCACGTGACCAAGGGCCTTGACCTTCTCCCCACCACCGAATGTAAGCGCATCCCGAAAACATACGTTTTTTTCTTTCTGTCAGGAAACATTTGGACCGTTTGCGGATTTTTTAAATGTAATTTAGGTGAAATGAAAGAGCGATTTGGGTTGTAATTTTGTGTTATTTTGGGTTTGATGACGAGTTTCTTTCGTAATTTTATTTTTAGAAGTTTTTTGTTTGGGGGGGCCTAGATAATTAGTGTGTTTAATGAGCTCGTGTGCGACCTTCTGGAGGACGAACATGGTCGTCCGCACGGTATTCTGGCGTTTCCTACTTAGCGGGCCAACTCACAGCTGCAGCACCAAGATTCTTGGTGTCTTGACCTGTCAACCAACTCCACCCAGTTTGTATGTGTGCATTCCAATATTCAATTTATGTGCAACCAACCTGCATCTTACTAAAAGGCGCAGTTTCAACCAACTATGTACCCACCTTTTTTCCATACAATAAATTTTCTTACAAGAATGCCGCTGCTATCAAACTTTTATGACTGAGGTATCTAGCTTACCTTACCTAGGTAACTATAAACAACGCTTTGAGCAACATAGTGCTTTGTCGTGTTTTAATTTTAATCTTTAAAATACTTTTTTATTACTCCAATGTACATACATTCTTGTATGTTTACAGTAAGATAAGAAGAGAATCTGTTTACAAGTCTGGTGCGGTTGTAATATTTAAATTATGCCAATGTCTTGGCTACCCACATGAAAGCTTTGGTACGGCCGAGACGCCAAATATGACTCAATAACCAGGTAGCGCCATTGCAATTGTGCTTATTTATAGGTGGTATTGTTTTAGTAATGTACGCTTACGACGGGCTGCCTTGTCAGGCATATTTCTAACGAAAAAAATTGCATTATTTAAAGTCGGCCTTATTTATTGCTGCACCTTCGATTCCTTTGCCGCCTCGCAACGCCAAGCTCGCCTTTGGCAATTCTGCTGCATTAAATTTTGACGAATATTTCGCAATTCTCCGCATGGCTAATGATACGAACGTGTAGGTTTTCTCGTATATAGGCCGGCCCAGCCGCGCTCCGACTTAAAACTTTATTGTTGCCCGACACTCCCTAATGTGTATGTTAATTGTTAACATGAAAATTAATTTTTATGTATGTACCTTAGCCTACAAATTGTAATCGTGCCACTTTCTAGAAACCACCTTATCATGATTTGCATGATCGTTCTTTACTGAGAATCGGTGACTCCTCCGTATATGGGCTGCTGCGACAAATGGCCTTTAAATATTACTATATTACTATATTACAATCAGAAAGGCGATGCAAAATGTACGCGGTTTTACAATCACGTCTTTCCGAATCCATGTTGACTATTTTCATGATCTCGATGTATTTGTGGGTCCTTTTGTATATATGCAAGATAACTCCATAACACAATAAGCCAGAATAATCGATTTGAGTAACTTAAATAAACTTGAAAACCAGTAAAAATCGTCTCCACTATGAGAAACAAAAATAGATAATACGATGTGGCCCAGAAGGGACCAGGATTAAACTGCACCATAGTCGATCATCTTGCCAGTGTATTTTCACCTAATGATGATGAACATGACGAAGAATCAAATGTAACCAACATCCGATTTAGGTAACAACAATCTTCCACATAAATAAAAATCATCTAAACATCAGAAAGGCGCAAGGAACCGTTCAAATTAATCTTAAAATAAAGTTACCAAGCAATAGTGCTTCTTGAAACTGAACTACTTGAAAGAGCCGAAATATTTCTGACACCTAATGATGTAAAAAAAATATGGTATAGCAGATGCACAGGACTAGCTACGAATTAAATAAAGTCTAAAACCGAAACATTGCGTTCTAAATCCTGCTTTCCATAAGTAACTTCAGTATGCAAAAATTCGTAGAAAATCTATAGTCTTATTCAATGGCCATCCCAATCAGACCGGGTATCCCATAAGGCAGTGTTTTTAGTTAATTACTATGTTCTCTTTAAATTAAACTTGCCGACGAGTGAATCCACTGTGACGGGCAGCTTCACCGACGAAACTGTAATTTTGGCAATACGTGAATATCCAATATCAACATCTTCGCATCTACAAAGTCTTCATCAAATACTTATTTGAATATAGAAATGAAAGGTTATAATTACCAAAACAAAATTTGTGTAAATGAACTTAACTGTACGTAAAACCCAATATTCTCAGATCAAGAATATCCAAATACCACAAGCGACAAGTGTTTTCGCAAGGACAGCAAAATTACTTTGAATATGGTTATAATTACTAAACGGAAGCAAATAAACCTAAAAGTCACGTATTGACTAATAGGCAGAAAATGCAAGAAAAGGAATTTCTACTGCTTAAATCCATCATAAAGCGACTTTCAATGAATGGAATTGAGATCTCCGAAAATGAAGCTGATATCTTATAGTTTCATGATTTACATGTTTCTCAAGATTTTTAAAACCTGTTTATCCCTTCAAGCATATTCACTCGAGGGATGAGCGAGTGAAGCAAGCGAATCTCGAGTAAGTGAAGCTCACTTGGTTCTAAATAGAAATTTGTTTTGCCATGCTTTTAATTCTGGATATTGTTAGCCTGATATTCTTGATTATGGATTACGTAAAAAATGCAGTCAATTATCTATAGCCTTATTTACATTTAACATGTTATTTATGTAAAAGTGGAATCTTTATTTTTATGTTGTTTCTATTTATTGGCACCGAACTCTCTCATGTGAGTTATTTTGCTATATAACCTGGCTTCGCTCGATATGTCCTGATATGTCCACTAAGTTCTTCACTCCACAGCGTTGTTAATTGTTTTGTCACTTGAGTGTCTTCTTGTAAATATCTTTAATCTCTAAAGAACTCTCCAGTTCTTCAAAATTCTATTTCTTCGCACTCTAATCTTTAGTTCAATGTTCTAATTGTTTCAATTAATTCTGATCCGTAATAGTGAAATAGAATGCGTTTCCGAATGGAAAATCCTTAAATGGTAGCTCTTAATTGACAAACGGTAAGACGAAGCATAATAAATATTTCGATAGATGTGTCCGTCTGAAATTTGACCGTTTTCGAGAGGCTTATTTCATAGGGAAGGAATAAATGAATCATTGTTAAATTGAGTATGTTTATTCATTATATATTAAAATTCAGGAATCAGATTATTACTATTATTTTGGTTAAAAATCGCCGTCGTAGTATCTAATCTCCGGAGACCTTTGCAGCGTCAATCAGCGGGACTTTTAGCTTCTGTTACAGCGGTTTCAAATTAAAAATTTTGGTTAGAGCGTGTTCATAAAACATTTATCTTCTAGTTGAACTAATAAAAGAACAAAAAAGTCGAAAAATCGTAAATTGACACGCCTCAGAAAAAAGTTCGATTTTTCGCTCCTTTTTTATGATGGCTATTGGGTCAAAAATAGTAATTATTGAAATTTTGTTGGCACGTTTGAGGTTCAACTAGAAGCCAATACCATAAAAAAGAAGTGTGACAAATTTCATAGTAATGGGTTTAGAACTTTTTGAGTTATCTTGCCCGCCAATTTAAAAAGAGTAGTTTCGAGAAAAACTCATTTATAGTTTTGACACACAGAAACTCTATGATTATAGCAAATTACAAACTAGTCAACGATTCCAGGGCTGTACAGAAGTCTTTCGGTGCGTTCATAGTACTGGTTTTTTGTTCATAAGCTTTTTTGGTTGTCAAAGAGCTGCGGTGATTTTCTCGACTCACCCTTTAGTCTTCAAGTTTGTCTTTAAAGGACATGCATTGGCGACCAATAACTATTTCTGATAACTTCATCACTCATACACTCATCATCACTCATACAAGGCACTAATATCTATGATCTTTAGTCCAGAATTCAGATGTTTTGGACAGGCTCGCCGGATAGTTGAGTTGAAACTCTCATTTGCATTCTGCGTGTGACCACCCAAACATTTTTCGAGTAAGTCATCCCGGAATAATGCTTCAAAAATCGGCTTGACATGAGTTTGAACATCAGGATGTATGGAGCAGAATGTTTAATTTCTTTAGGATTTTCCCCTAAAGCTTCAGCTTTGCGCTAATTGCACCAGCTATCGGAACCAGACGGACAGTATTCGTGTCTTGGTTCGTCATCTGTGGAGCACATATGATAATATGTGGCCATGTGGCGATTTACTTCAAACCCATTATTAATTAATGGTCCAGAAAAAATATCTCTGCGGCCACACTTACATAGCATCACGATTTTAAAATCCAACCCACTGTTGCCGCTTTCTTCAAATTTTACAGGTAATTTACAGTTACTGCATATCAAAATATCTGCCAATGCTGTAAACCCTGTGAAAAACTCTATGAAACGATAGCCACGGAACGCTTTGTAGTGGACATACTACGCTGCGGTTCTGTATCTTCTTCTTTTTTTATGACTATGTCGATTTCCATGTAATTTTCTTTTTGGTGGTCTCGCAGCACGAGCTGACATTTTCCAGTTTTAGGATAAGATTGCATTTTTTTTTTCACCGACTAAATCACTACGTACAGAACGAATTCCAGAAGTATACTGAACTGAACTGAAATAACGGCAACACTGGTTTTAAAGCACTTGTAAGAAACTATAAAGTTGATATTTTCATATAATTAAGGAATCAAAGAGTTTCTGAACATTTGCTTACCTGGGTCATCAATACAAAAGTCCCAAACGTTAGAAATCTGAAAGTAAGTAGCGAGATTCGAATGGTCCGGTACATGTGCTTGAGCACATAGTTGAGATGGAGCAGTTAAATGACTTTTTAACCGATAAATAATGTGAATTTCATTCTAAAAATTTACAGGCATATTTTTGTGATGTTGTTTTAACTGTTGATGCAAAAAAGTAGATTTTTTTTTAAATTTTTACATGTATCGTCCCCTTAATTAACTCACAAAACAAAAGTTCAAGTTATATTTATTTGAAATTCTAAATATTTTTTTACATTTTAAAGCTTCGTTACTAAAATTCCTAGAGATAGTTTTATATTACAATGTCTCTGGAAACTAATCTTCCTTTGTTTCATATTTACAATTCCGATATCTTTTTACAACTTAGTTTTCTCTTTACACTCTGATTTTTCTCAGTGTTCTAAATTTATTCGCTACTTCATTTTTTAAGAATTATATCACATAATTATAAAGCCTATTGTGCCTGAATGTAATCTAATATATTGCTTTTAATTACAGAAGGTGTAAAATTGTTAGAAACTTTATTTTACGAACATATGTTTATCAAAAATATGTAGCTGTGAGAATTAATTAAAATGTAGTATGTTCTTCTTGGTCATAAAAGGGACCTCGTGGGCTCTTTATGTGCCAAGCGAACCAAGCCATAGCCAGTCGGTATTTTGGCATCTGATGTTTTAGTTCATGATTTTAACTGGGAGCGAAGCTTGGATCGGCTTTGTCGTTGGCTTAGTTTAAATGATCTAAATATTAGATCTGTGCTTCATATTGTCGATTCAATTTATTATTATGTTAAGATTTTGCTAGTTTTATAATTAAAATAATCCAAATAGACAATAGACATCATTTTCCTTTCTCGGTTAACTTTATATTACTAAGTTGATCATTGACAGATAGTCTTGAATTTACCCCTTATTGTGTTGCAACTAGTTTAATTTCACCTATAGATGGACGTATATAAAAACATATTTTAGAATTTAGATTCACTACTTAGACCTGCCTATAGAAACACGAGCAAACGTTCCTTTACTTTAGCCTTTTTTAAAAATATTTATGACTGAAAGTATATATTTGCCTTCTCTCTTAACAAACTCGAACATTGTCTTTTCTCCCCGATCTCTGGTCTTAGTAAGGCACAAGTCTCGTTTGCTTTGCATCCTCGACAAACTTCTGCTGAAAGAAGTAAAGGCTGGGGCGAAGCCGCTTCGAATCAATATCTTAAATAATGCACTCCAAAATTCTTCTGTGCTTTGTGTATGTTGTCAGCAAACACTACATCCAAAGAAAAATAATTTGAACATTTTCGACAAGTTTTTGAATATATCAGTTTTCTAGTTTCCCATCGATTACTAAAACTACAGCACAAATTGATCTAATAAAAATGGATCATAATTTGAAATTGTTTGCATCATATTTTAACATTATGCTGTATTTAAATTGTAACACATTGTGGTAGGCGTGTAATTGTTTAAGTAATACCTTTTAGAGCGCCTTCAGTACAAAGAACGCATTTGGCGCCGCCTTCATAAGAATCTATTCAACAGAATTCGAGCATATTTGCTGAATTCTCTCCTGGCATTACTCATGTTAATAAATCGACAAACATATTAATTAAAATGTGATACAGAAGATCTTCAGTGTTGAATCATTCGAATGAATCATACAGTGGCTGGTTTTCAGGAGTGAGTTACTAACCGATGCTTTAGCACCTCCAAGGTGAATGGTATATCCGGTGGTCATCAAATATTTGCCTGTGAAAGGTATTGCGAATGGACAGACGACTTTCTTGACCTATGAAAACTGGCCGACGACGTGTGAATAAAATGTAATTTTAAATATGCCTTTGAGCTGATTTCATGAAGGTAACCACAACATGCAACTGTATTTTTGCAATGCTTCAGTTCGCAATTTCCTTTTTTACCAATTTCCTAGTTGCTGCAATTATAATTACCCACTATACTTTTAATAACTTCGACGTAAACCTGTAAATCGAAAATCTATCTACAAATTCCTTGTTTATTCAACACGAATTACCTAAGTGTGCTTCTGAATCACGGATTCATCGACATTTTGGTCCCGCATTTAAGGATATTTTATTTTTGATTTTTTTCGTAAAAAAATACTTAATTCAGAAAAGAAGGCTTATGAAATCTGGTAATGTGGACTGTCTAGTGAATAATGGTGTGATAAACCATGAAAAATTGATCCAGATTGATCCAACGAATATATAAAAAAATGTATTATATAAAATATGCGATTTTTAATATTCAAATTAATAAAATAAGCGCCGAGAAACTACGACGAAGATTTAACGTATGGGTTTTTTCCTAACTAACTAACTGTTTTTCTCTTTTGAACAATTGTGTGTATGTCAATTTCAATCCTTTCTATTTTACCGAAGCCTGTGCATTTATCATTGAAGTCATTAAAAAAGAACTCAGACAGGAAAAGATTAAAATATAATTATGTTGTGGCGTATTTCCTTAAGCTGCTATATTTAAGTCACTTAAATATAATATTTTACGGATATATTAAGACATTGCCTTTATAGCCCAACAATTGTTTTAGTAGATTTACTAATAAAGTCGCCAGATACTCAGAACTGCGTGCATTAATGATATAATTGTATTTGCTCTTAATTTTTTGCACAACATTAAACGGAAAAGGGCCTAGTAAGTATTATTGCTCAATAATAGAACCATCTTCGTTTTAAACTAGTGCGGAATAAATAAAATGCAACTCAGTAGCGTACAAGACACTTTTTAATAACAGTTTAATCACACAACTGTCAGTCCCTTGGATGTCTTCTCCAGGAAAAATACAACATATATTTTTAACCAGAATTTAAATTATTAAATAACAGTAAACAAACGATTACCATGAATAATTATAAGTTTATTTAAATATTACATACCACCCGGTAAGATAGTTTGATAGAAATAGTTAGTTATCGCGTGACGTTGTTAAATTAGTATTTTTATATGATAGACATCTAAGATTGACGTCTTGCCCAATAGATCTGCTATAGATGATTCTGGCATAATTTTATTTGATTTATAATAGTTTTTATACGTCCGAACTAATCATTAATGTAGGTGTGGTTCTATTTAGCACATGCTATATAATTTATTTTATAGCTTCGACTTCGGGTCGCTCCAAGCTCAAAGAATAATCTGAATTTTTAATCATGCGCGCTATCAAAAGTTTATTGAACGGGATTTGAAGGCACTGATCAAGTTATTGCCTAGTTAGACTTAATTACATTCCTTTGTCTAAGCCTTTTAAACATGCAAAAACCTTATTTGAACTTTTAGTTTGGGAACAAGTGTAATTTTGATACAATTGATTACAATATAAACGTACTCTTGTTTAGATTTTCGTATTTTCTACACTGCAAGCAAATAAATCATCGTTAAAATATTTAATTTTAACAACCAGACGTAGCTAACAAATTACAGTACAAAGTGGGCTGGCAAAAAACACTTGCATGGCAAATGACAAATTATTACAAATATAAATTATTAGCTCTGAAATTAGTATCACCAACATATAATTGCATGTTGTAGATATATATGAACAAGAACTGTCCTCTCCATAAGGTATTGCCTGTCGACAAACTTAATTGCACAGAAACGCCCTAAAACTTTTTAACACCATCATTTCAATATACTATACGTATGTAAAACAGACTGTTGTTCTAATGTCGCCCATTAGATTATCTCTAGCAGCGTTAAGCACAATGCAGTTTATCCTGCAATAAGATATGCAAATACAAACATAATAATAATTCCACGACACCCAATGGAAAATAAAAAAGCAGCTATGTATTGGAGCGACGTTTAAGATTATAGTCATTTGCATCCGTATAAAATTATCATGTATTTATGCTATGCCTATTTTTAATTCACTATTATAATTAATCGATTGATTTATAATGGCGGAATATTAAAGCTAGTAAGAGCGGCTAGAAAAAATAATAAAAATCCTTCAACCACACTTACTAATCAACTAACTGTACAGTAGAAAATGTGAATATCCGCAAGTTTACGGCACCGGATCACCTTGTGTGCGATATTTTTTAGCGAGTTGTAATTTTATGGAGTCGTAACACATTTCGCGATTTGATGTATTCTACTGAATGTTTATTAGGCAAAAATACGCGAAATTCCACACAATTCCGCGTTTAACACAAAGAAATACTTCATCAAATTAAAATCTCTGTGCCTTTCTTACATTTGCAGGTACAAATTTCTACGTTATAAAGTATGCACTTCTCCAGAACTAACAATACTCTGTATCACTTAAAATATATTTTTGTAATTATTGCATATAATTGAAGAGTAAAAACTATTTAATAACGATTTTATACTGACCTTTAATATGTAGACCTATTGTGCTAGCTGTAATATTATTCGTTTTCAACTCTTGTTTAGGATGGTAATTTAAACAAGATCTACTATTCCATATTTAAATAATTAAAAATTGGTTTGATTTAGGACTACTCACATTTTCAAAATAACCAAGAGAGACCAACCTGGGTCAAAGTAATTTCTGCAGCCACAACGACTACTCTATTTCTAGACAATTATTGTGAATCAAAACAGGTCAGATCCGCTTAAATCTCGATGTCGAATTGTATTTACAAAAAAATTTACGTGTACAAAATTTTAAAAATATGTCTTTGTCAATAATAGGCTCTGTTCAAAGAGAGCTAAATAACAAGAATATATACTTGATATCAAATGAATTTTATAAGTAGCACTTTTGATAGAATTTTGTTTAATTTGTAAACTTCTATATTTATTTCCTCTTTATTAAAATTCTAAGCTGAGTACTGAATTTCATTCGGAAAAATGCTTCTAAGCCGTTCTAATAGGAATGGGTAAATGATTCGATTAAAAACTTGTGACGATTCTTTCTCTCTGTGATAAAAATTATTAATTTAATACTTGCCGAGCGGGCTCTTAAATTTTCATTTTTGTGTTTACTCTAAGATTATGAATTCTCTCGATATATAACACCTTAGAACTTACAATAATTATTCAGATAAATTTAGAGTTTACATACTTCATGTTTTAAAATGAATATTCCCAATAAATATTTTAATGTCTTGTGGGATCACCTTTATCTGGCCCAGTTGCCAAACACAAACTGTATGATCTAGAATGACAATATCTAAAAAAATTCTTCCAAACCTTCATTCTACTGAAAGTAGCATCATCGTAAGCAAAATATTTTGTTCCAACTCGCTACCTTCTACAGTTAAAGTATTCATCTATGCTTATAAAATTCGTTAATTTGATAATTAGAATCGTTACTTTGATTTTTTTTATTAAAAAACACTTTGTCTCATTTATAAGAGTCAACTTAAAGTTCTGAGAATCTTGTTCTTGTTTGCCTCGCTTCCTTTGTCTGCAAAGATGAGCAAATCATTGTGCCTTGTTTCATTTTGCACTTAAAAGAGTCTCGTTGAGCTTCTTACATTTCCAAATAACATGAATTAACTCGCTTCGCTTGGCATTTAAATGAGTCAACCTAGTCTTCTCATATACAAATATATTCGGCTTTAGCCCGCCTTGCTCAATATTAAGAGTCAACATAAGCTTCTTCATTTAAAAGCGTTTACCTTTTTATTTGGAGAAACAATAGGTCTTACCTCGTTTCACTCGGTATTTATTATAGTCGAACTAAGCATCTTGTGTATAATAATATTGGGCTATGCCTTGCTTCGCTCTGTATTTAAAAGTCAGTCCAAGCTTTTATATACAAAAACATTTTGCTTTGCTCGTCATTTAAAAGATTCAATCTATGCTTCTCCTATAGAGAAACTAAAATCTCTGCTTCACTTTGGTCACTTCATAAATGAATCCTCAAACAAAATTCTATTTTATTCATCAACTACCCGTTTGGTTTTCAATCTTAATAAAGATATAGTCTGTATAGCTTCTGCTATACCCGCCCAACACCAAAAGCCTTTTTTCTAATTGGTATTTTTCTTTTGCAGCTAATGAAGCCATTGTAAAAATGTCCAGTGCCGACCACAGGGTCGGCAGGGTGAGCTGATGCTAAATAATGGCTTCAGACATGCGATCACCCAACGTGTCTGTAACCCCCATAAACGTGGAACCCTATCCACCAGCATCTTTAACGAACGGAGATGTCTCAAATCATTCGGAACCAATCCGACTGCAAAATGGACCCCAAAGTATACTCCTCACGAATGGAGAAACCCTTGATAGCTCAGATGCGGAAGTTGCACAGATTGATTTTCAGTCTTCCGTCAGTTTGAGGACCAAGAAAAATCGAGGCAACATGGCAAATGAAATGCCTCGACCCATGTCTTGGGAGGGAGAACTTTCGGATAACGAACGGGATATGTGCGTAGATGAAGACAGTGCAATACAAGTTCCTGAAAATCTATCCGTGTCTCAATCTAAGCATTCTCAAATTTCGCCAACGGATTCGAAAGAAAGTCCGATAATGAGACTGAAACAACCTCCTATTGGCAATTATTCTCTACATAGTACACCTAGTAACTCGCCACTACTTAGCCAACGACACCCAGTAACTGGTGTACCAATCCTCGGTCATAAGGATCTCATACACAAAGATATTATGCACAAAGCTCTTAATATACCACCCACTCCAAGTCCCGATTCTGCTATTCATTCAGCTTACAGCGTTTTCAGTTCTCCTAATCAAAGTCCTTTAACTCAAAGACATGTTACTCTTACTCCAAATTTAAGTAGAAATAACAGTGATGCATCACATTCTAGCTGCTGTAGTTACTCGAGCGTTTCAGTTTCTGTTTCACCTACTCAACAGTTTTCGCCAACACATAGTCCAATACAGGTACATTTTTGCGATTTTTTTCCATTTATGTATATACATTTAGCCTTTTTTTAAGTCTGTTACTGCTTAACTAATTACGTTAGCAATCTAAATGGAGTTTCTTCCATACATAATTGTAACCATTTTCAATATATTTTAGGGTCGTCACATTTCAAACATCCACAGTAGCCCTTTGCATCACAATGTTTTATATAGGAGTTTACAAGAAGAGCAAACCATTCAGTATGCACCAGATCATGAAGGTGTTGATGAATCTGAAGATAAGACTGGTTTAGTTCATACGTCTCTTCCTGCCCAACCTGGGATTTCCAGGCAGCAGCTTATTAATAGGTAAACATATTTAATTAATTTACCATATATACAAGTGTCTCTTTAATAGGTTGCTGTATTTTATCAACAGATCAATGAACGATATTTTTGAAAAAGATAATACTATTTATAATAATACTAAATCTCGGTGGTAATTTTATAGCAAGCCAAATTAAATATTGCAATAAAAACAATAATACAAGCTGCTTATATCCTATTTTTTTAAGATAATGTTGTTTTCAGCCCTTGTCCTATATGTGGAGATAAAATTTCTGGATTTCATTATGGAATCTTCAGCTGTGAATCCTGTAAAGGTTTCTTCAAAAGAACTGTGCAGAATCGAAAAAACTATGTGTGTTTGAGAGGAGCTGTATGCCCTGTTACTGTTGCAACAAGAAAAAAGTGCCCTGCTTGCCGATTTGATAAATGTTTACAATGTGGTATGAAACTGGAAGGTAATAGCTTTATATTATCTTTATTGCTTCTTTAATTATCCCTTCATCCCCCTCGAACCACTACTGTATCCCTCTTTCTGGCAGCATAAGGATATCTTGCTGGAAGAACACATAATTTTTTAAGCTAGTCATCAATTGATAAAGCATTTTGTATCTTCAGATACGACATTCTCCAGCAGAAAAATTTATATATAATATGCTGCCAGTGCCATTTTTTTTGTCAAAATGTACAGGAAATTATTTATACTCCTAATAATAAGTTAGTAACTTTAATTTGATGTAATTTCTAATCAATTACTTCAAATAATTATTTAGCTATACGAGAAGACAGGACAAGAGGTGGAAGGTCTACATATCAGTGTTCATATTCCTTACCACCAGCATTAACAAGCCATCCAGAACTTCGAGCCAGCTCTAGTGATTTAAGACAAAGCATGGTTGATCAACATAATGGTCTTACTGTGAAATTAGAACCTCCAGATTCATTTTCACATTCAAAACGATTAAGCTCTTCAAATAGGCATGGTGTCCCCCCATTATTGCAAGTAAGTTTTTATTTCGTTGTTACTTAAATTATTTGGTTATTCTACAAGGTGGTAAATCTTAAATATTGGTAGATTTTTGTGTACAAAACCTCTCTGATAGTTTATCACTTCAAAAAATGCTCTATAAGGCTACCATGGATATGTCTTTATATAAGGTTTCGGTTTTAATACTCGGCCTTCCATTTAATGTCTTGATTCTTGCAAATAATATTGAGAAGGTTCATTGATGTAATGCTTACTGATTTTTTTTTATGTAACGCTACAAAAGTTATCTTTTATTAAATTTAATTTGATTTATACCATAATAATGTACTGAACTACCACATTTAAATTTAAGAGCTTTTGCGTAACCTTTAATGCATAAATAAAATGGAAATTGATGCATCCAAAGAATCTGGTTCAACTGAATGGTTCTATCTACGCTCAAAAATGAAATATTTTATTGCAAAATTTACCTTGATGTAAACTTTTAACTAGGCTGGTATATATAGTTAGTGGATATTTAGCAAATAGGATAATAAATTAATAATTCTGCCTAACGTTAAACACTTCAAAGCATTTTTGAATATGCAGCGAGATTTCTTAGTTTACCAAGATGTTCGCTGTTTAAATTATTTTTACATTTGCACGATGTTTCGTTTTGATTGTGGAATATACAGGGTGCTGCAGAATAAATTTTCAATACTTAAACCACATGTTAAGAATGCCAATGTGACCACGACCTGATATTTTCTAAGTATGTTGAAAATTTGAGATCCTGATAATTGAAATGATGCCGATAGACCATGCTGGGTTATAGAATATTATGCAGACACGACAGCACCGTTATTGCTATAAAAATAACGGCATCACAATCAAACATGTCGTTAGCTCCTTCAAAACCTCGAGATTAAATTTTTTCATGAACGCAAACCCGTCTTTATCAAAGAGAAACAGAAAAAGAACATAAACAACCATTGAAATCAAATTTTATAGTTCTGTGTTTTTTTAAATCATTTAAAACAGAATGTGACCTCGAAAAAACATCGTTTTGTGTTACTATCTTCCCCCACAAGAAAGACCATTACATCATACATCAGAAACTAAAGTCACTTTTATCTCTATAAAAATACCGGCATCACAATCAAAACAAAGTGTGTTTATCACGAGATAAAATTATTTCACGAACACACTTTTTTGAACTGGAGATCAAACGTGACCTTGAAAGAATATCGCTTTCCATTATCGTCGCAAGAAGGGTGGTTACATCATAACGCAAACCCGTCTTTATCAAAGAGAAACAGAAAAAGAACATAAACAACCATTGAAATCAAATTTTATAGCAACGTGTTTTTTCAAATCATTTAAAACAGAACATGACTTCGAAAAAAAATCGCTTTGTGTTACTATTTTCCGTCACAAGAAAGATGATTATATCATACATCACAAACCAATGTCACGTTTATCTCTATAAAAATACCGGCATCACAATCAAAACAAATCTTTAGATCTATCATAAACACGAGATAAAATTATTTCATGAACACAAAACATTCCTAATAACATAAGGACAGCAAAAAGAACACTAACAACCATTTAAGTAAAATTTTATTCGGGGGTTTTTTGAATTAGAAATCTAACGTGACCTCGAAAGAATATCGCTTTATATTACCACCACAAAAAGGGTGGTTACATCATACATTGCAAACTAAACAATAACTTAATTGTCAATATTTTTTAACGTTAAAATTCGATGGTTACTTAAATATGATGGACTACAGTCAATTTCTATCACAATTAGTAGTGCAAATTCATGTTATTGCGACTACAGAAAAACATGCACCGCTTCTCTTGCTTCTGTGGTTGTAAATTTATTGCATTTTATGTTTTTTGATGAGCATCCACTTTCATTTTACACCTTGTTTACAATAAAATGACGGTTTTTCTTGTTTCATATGATTTGCATATTAGTAAATATGTCTTTCTTTGAATAAGGTATAAAGAAAAATTTAGCTAACTTATGTAATAGTAAATAATGTATTAAAAAAAAATTGAAATGAAAACAATCCGACCAAACACGTGGCGCTTGTTTTTCCTCTCCGGTTGAATTTTATTGAGCTCGACTTTATTTATTTTCAACAAGGGTTTTTTTTTTATTATTTTGTCAGTTTCGAGTCTAGATACTTTACTAATTATGCCCTAAAATGCAAACAAAAACATATTGCTTATTATTTCTTGTATCTTTATACCCCTTTAAATTTTGTAACTTAATTATGAAACAGGCTGTGTATGTTTCCGAAAATGTACCCAATATTTTACCCGTAATCTAGTTGGACATTTACTTTGAAACAGTCTACATATGTTCTGTGATTTTTAATTGTAGATGTGCAATTGACTGTTTTGTTTAATTAGGTAACTAGAATACGCAACATAATCCATATAAATAGCTATGCCAAACATCCGTAAAAGTTGACTTACCTAAAAGAACATGTGCATGCTTATATCACTTGGTACTGTTTTGCACAAGTGGGAAAGATGAAAGAAGTATATCTTGTTTTTCCGATATCTTCTATTCTGTAATTTTGCAACTGTTACCTTCTTTCTCTCTCTCTCTCTTTCCTCTTAATTTTACGTTTCATATCAAATCAGTGTAATACAATACCTGTATAAGGTAATGTTTTTACTACCTTTTTTTTAATTCATTTGATGCCATCTTTTGTTATCATATTTTGTCTATTCTTTCTGACTCTTTTAACAGCATTTGTATCATTTTCAGTAAAAATTCTTTATTTGTCAGGTGTAAAATTTTAATCCGGAATAGTACTAAGTTTTGGATTTATAGAATTTGTAACATTTGAATCTCAATGTTGCCCACTTCGACCCAATAAATTGTATAGAATTCAATCGCCCTCTGAATTTTATTAAGACCTTGTCTATAACGACATTTTCTTCAAGGATGTATAATTTTTTAAATCTGGTATTCACATCATCAACCACAGATTGAATCTATTGTATCCTATTATTTTTATGAACCATTTTATTACTGACAAAAAGAAAGACATGTGTGGCAAAAACAATCTATGAGGCACAATTTTGGTAAAAATTTGCTTGCAATACTTTTCGGTTTGACCAATACATGTTATTTAAGGTTTTTTATGTGTGACATGATGCATAATTAAAAATATGCCTTAACTTCACCATTTTATATCAGAAACCATTCTTAGTTCATTTTTGAATTTATAGCATTCTTTTTGAACATCTACTTGCTTCCCAGAAAATCATTTCGAAAATTCTTCAACAAAAACTTTTTTAAAAACAAACAGGTTTTGATTTGCTCCCATTCTTCCTTAAACTATATACTTGATACCAGGAATTTTAATTGATTCTTTGATATATGTAATATTTTGTTTTTCTTGACAATGTCATTTACCCTATCATCAACAATGTATGCTTACGAACATATCATTGAATTGCAATCATCACTTGAATAATTAACAGTTTGAATATTTTAATGACTTTTTTCAATCTTATCAGTAGAAATCCTACTAAATTTTGTTTATCATTTTTACATAACACTTTTTGAATATTTACTAAGTGCAAACATATATGTGATGATGATTATATATAATAGATATGCAAAAAATAGACGGATAATATAACTATATGCATTTCTTTATAAAAGGAAATAATGGATGTGGAGCACCTGTGGCACTACAGTGAAATGGAATTAAACAAACTAAACACCGAAGGATCTATAGATAAAGAAGCATCAACAAGTGTCGTACACAATCTCTCCACCCATCCCTTGCTCGCTGGAACCAACCTTGCAAGCAGTTCCGACTCGAATCCTGATTTTGTATCGAATTTGTGCAATATAGCAGATCGCAGGCTTTATAAAATTGTGAAGTGGTGTAAAAGTTTACCACTTTTTAAAAATATTTCAGTAAGTTCAATTGCTAACCAAATATCTTATAAGTCTACTTCAGTTCTAGACTATTAACTAATATAAGAGTGATGTTTATAGTTATTAATAAATTTGTTGTCTTTCATTTAGATTGATGATCAAATCTGCCTGTTGATCAACTCTTGGTGTGAATTGCTTCTATTTTCCTGCTGTTTCCGATCCATGTCTACACCAGGGGAAATAAGAATATCTTTGGGAAAAAGCATAACCTTGCCTCAAGCACGAGATATGGGTATGCAAGCATGCATTGAGAGAATGCTGAATTTCACCGAACAGCTGCGAAGGTTGCGTGTTGACAGATATGAATATGTTGCCATGAAAGTTATAGTACTTCTTACTTCAGGTAAGTTTATTTGTCTGTCCTTAATGCATTTTATTTCTATTCTACACATTTAATTTTTCTGCACATTAAAATGAAAATTTTATCTTATAAATCAATTTGTTGTATCATTTATCTTACAATGTATTTAATTATTTATATCAGGCTAATTTGTAACCATAAATTTATGAACCTTCTGATAATTAAAATTAATTTCAGATACGTCAGAACTAAGAGAAGCTGAAAAGGTCCGTGCATCACAAGAAAAAGCCCTTCAAGCTTTACAAGATTACACATTAACTCATTATCCAGACAGTCCAGCTAAGTTTGGTGAACTCCTTTTGAGGATACCAGAGCTACAAAGAACTTGTCAGGTATTTATTTTTGTACAATATATTAAATAGTTGTGATTTATAAACATATCGACCCTTAATTAATGATTTTATTTTATCTTAGACTTTTATTTTTTCCCATTTGTTGTCAATGGCTGCCATTAGTTCTTCGATTTGTATTTATTCTTTACACAAAATTAATTTTTATCTATTAAATAAGTATTGTTAATGTTCAGGTTTATCTTTGCTAAGGGTTTGTAAAAGTATAAGTCAGTTTTATATTGCATTTTATTTGCTTTGTGTGTGTAATATGAAGTGCTGGCAATAAATTTACATGTCTTTAGATCGGGAAGGAAATGTTGACTATAAAATCGAAGGATAGCGAGGGACCAAGTTTCAACCTACTGATGGAGCTGCTTCGAGGGGACCACTAGACGTGCCTTATTAGCTTTGGTGGTGGGTTCATACTTACAGACAGTATTGCTTATAACATTAGTCTTAAGTGAAAGCTTACGTACTTATTGTTAGTATCGTGAAATCAACTTTTCTCACCTGATGCTTGAAAATTAAGAAATCACACTTGACATTTTTTAACTTAAAATCCGCCTAACTATAGCTTAAAATTTATATCAGTACCCACAATAAAGTCTTGTATTTTCAAATCCATCTCAAGAAATTTCACTCAACATTGACATGTGATATCGAAGCGAGTAGCTGAAAAAATGTAGTGGAGTAAATGTGATTTATTTCATTCATTGATGACTTTCAACCATTATCGTACAAAATTAAATTTACATCAGATGCATCAAAATTCCAAATTTTTGCTTAAAATAGCATAGCCCTCATTCTATTTACGCTACAACTGGGAAACAGAAACTAAACTCTAACCCTACAATTGTTATATTGTAAAATAAAAACTATTTACAAATAATATGTAAATCTCTCAACATTTTTGGTACAGTAAAATATTTAATAGATAAATTTTACTATTACAACTAAATAGATAAACTTTTAACAATAACTTTCATTTTTTTACATTAAAAATTTACTGGCAAAGAAGGTTTTATGAACTAGTAGTGTTGTTCCGAGCAAGTTCAACTCCATAGGATGACCTTGTCTAACTTCTGCGAGGAATTATAGTCTGGAGGGAAAGAAGAAAGAAACAAATTTCTGCCATGGCAGTGACTGTCCCCAGTGGTTGTCACAAAAACATTAAAATTACCCATCCACATTTAACTTTTTAACTACTGGGTGGTTTGTTCCTTTTAATTCGATACTCAACGAGTAGTTGTGCTTAGATTAAATTAATGCACACACAGCTGACTATATAGTGATATATGATAAAGGGTAACATGAGAGATTTCACTAAAAATTATTTAAAATATTAATTGGCTGTGAAGCATGTGAATGGACTTGATAGTCTCCTGCAACAAAGGGGTTAACGCTACTAGAAAAGAAGTTATCTAAGATAATAGACGGGCAAAATTTATAGTAAAACCAATTAACTGCTGGGTATTGCTATTGGACTTAGAAACTCCCAGATTTTGGTTACCTGAGTTTATCAAAATTTAAAGCAGTTATTTAAAAAAATGCACAAGGTTATTTAATCATTTCATTTTATGGCCATAGATGAATAATGCTGTTGTTTCTTTCAATTTGGGTGGAGCATATGC
The DNA here is from genome assembly GCA_033557835.1 of Helochares maculicollis. NCBI lineage: Eukaryota > Metazoa > Arthropoda > Insecta > Coleoptera > Hydrophilidae > Helochares > Helochares maculicollis. Next base: position 3,528 of record JAWQRO010000096.1, on the reverse strand, counting down.
ATTAGTTACCATGTATGTTTATTTTGTTTAGTTTGCTCATCAGAATCTTGCCGAATAAATTAAAATTTGTATTATCATCAAAGTTATTGGATACTTTCACTATCATGTCAATTTTCAAGCAGAGGGTAGACCAGTGACATAGTTTTTAAGAACGTGACGGTTCAAAAGTGTATATATATATTTTTTAATTTTATATTTTGATATTTTTATTATATATACTAAGGCAAATTTATACAGAGCCTCGTCGTTGACATTTTTATATCTATATTGTTTAGCGTGTTGCTCAAGTGCTGTACTTGTGGACTATAGCACAAGTATAAGGGCAAAAGTACTCATGTCCATTCCAATAATATCTAAATATAAAAGGCTTCTGCCTGATATTCTGCGATATGTTCCTTGTTAAAATTGTTGAGAACTGTAAAGAAGAAATGTTAAAGTATAATTTGATACATGTTTAGAATAAAATTCAAAGCATATTTTTATAAATGGCAGCTATACAAAAGTAGAAATGAAATGGAAATGAACGAGAAAAATGCTTTGACTTCTGTGAGAACGAGTAATGTTCATATATCAGGATGTCAGATGGAGCAATAGGAACTGCAGTAGTAGCTGTATTTGCGTTGCTGAAGTATAGATGGCGACATTTGCGGCAGTATACTGTGTGTATTTTTTACACGCTATGATGTAAATATATATCTTACGACTATTGTTATAAATAGTCCCTATATAACTTCTAGAACAAAGAAAAATGTTGGATTCTTATTTATTATTTTTTTAAAGCGCTGAAAATTTTTTACATCGAAATCATAGGCACATTATTTAGAAATCTTTTATATCTCATTTATTAATATTATTTTTATGTTGGTGTTTGTTTTTTTATGTACTATAAATGAAAAAAGATCATTTTATGTCTTAATATTGACTTGACTACCCATTTAAAAGGTTACATTGTTAAAACTTTTGATATGCTTCATTAAATTTGGTTGCTGTTTTTAAATTATATATTCATATTGTTATTGGATTTAAAATTATAATAAATTGTTACAGTATTTAATAGTGAATTACCTTACATGTGTTCCGGTGCTTCAGATATGTTTATAATATTATTTCCTTTGTTTTTAAAGCAGACTTTTCGCTGACTGATGTATTTTTGAATGTATATCATTTATAATTAAAATTGTTTTTCTTTTTAATGGCTGAATTGTGTTATTGATATTAATATTCAAATTTGTGTTTGATACTAACATTTCCTAAAGTTCCCGTTTACTTCCTCTTACCAAAATTTATTTTCGGAGTTTATAAAATAAAATTATAAACATATCCAGCAGTAAGCTTATTAAAGGTTTTCAGATATTCAATTTACATTGATAATGTCAATAATAAATGCATAAGACTTAGGGAGGCCTTCCATGGCTGCATGAATGCAGTATTACCCTAAACCTAAACAATTTTGTACTCAATAGTAATTTATATAAATTTGTACTGAAATATATTAACATACACACATTTAATTTGTGTTTGATTTACTCAATTTTGATGGCATGTTCTATATTTGGTATTTATTTGTCCTAAGCAAAATAAAGTTATTGTCATGGATTTGAAAATATGTTTGTGGCACATTTATATTGAAATACAATGTTTTTATGGGAGTGTAGAGTTGTAATGCCATCATTGAAAAACTTCGTTATATTTTGGGCAAAAATCTCAATAAAGTGGTTTTTACAGACTTCTGATACCGCTAACATATATTTGGTTTAGTCTGTAGAAGTTGTAAGAAATGATAATAGTTAAAACGAGCTATGTTTAAAGTATATGGCAAATGCATTACAACTTACCAAAGAAGCACATGCAATTTTTCACGTCATCAAAAAGTGTGTGACGAGGCTATGTAATGATGAATTACTATGACTTAATGTGGTCAATTGCCTGGCGTAACCAAACTGCATATTCATAGCAGGATGGTGGATGTATTTTTATGCCAATCCTGACTCCTTACATGACTATGTTTGCTCACCAACCCTTGTCCATATTAGCTGAGACATTTTAAAAAATGTTAGATTTTAATGTCTTTAAGCATCTCTTTGTATTTTTGTGTCTAGCTTTATGTAAACTGTTCAAAACAACTTTTTGATCAATGCCTAGTTCAACAACAAAATTGACACTGATGTTTATCTTAAGGGATTTTTTACGACAAAATATTTAGAATGAAAGCAAGCAAACCATTTCTGATCAGCAGATTGTGATAAAGTAACTGCATTAAGCACCATACACATTTTTTGCAAGCCTGTGCAATATTATTTATTTATCATAATAATATTGTAAAATGTAGCCGTATTTTTAGTCTTTTTTCCTCCAATTGCAAAATCATACAACTTTCTAGCCTTTGTACCAACTTCAATGTTTGTATATATAAAATAGTGCCTGAAGTGTCTCCTTCCTAAGCAACGCTTCAGACTATTGTGCTAGTTAGTGACTTAGAAGATATTTGCAATTGATGCTTATTAAGAAAATTATTACTAGCCAAATTTCACAAGAGATAAGGCATAGTCTGTTACAAGCCTTCAAAAGGTCATTATAACTTGAATATAACTTCCTTTTCGTTTTCATTTTTACATGTGGAAATGATGCTAACACAGAGAGAACGAGGTTTGGACTATAGGAATGGCACTTATGAAGTTTCTGTTATGTAGTGCATATATACTCCATGCACACTTGATGATCTCGATGATCTAGAGCATTGTTATGGATTCTTGAATTTGTTCATAGGTTCTTCAAAAATTTTATGACTAGGCATATATTATTTACTATGCTAGTTAACTGGTACTATCTGTGTATTCATGATTAACGAAATCCACTTGATTGGAAAAATACTGCTATGGTTTTCTTCTTTACCTATCAGGATGCTATGGATGTAAACACATTATCAAAGACCAAAACTTTGTGTCTTAATCACAACATCATGCATGTGATCAAGCAGAATAGAATAAATTGCCCATGCCTAACATATCCATAATATATGGTTAGATCTCTTGTCTGTCTATGCCAAGCAATTTATTCTCAGCAGTAATATTTTCAATAATTGCTGACATTGATGTATTCACTGTATTCTATTGTCAAATTTATCACTGCAATACTCTAAAACCACATAAATATTGTTGTACAATATGGAAAAATATCATCTTGTGCCATTTCTTCAACGCACCAGTTCCCAATTAAGCCACACAAAAAGCTATACTGCAAAATTGCTTATGTTTCATTTTACACGGCTGATACTACAGCAACTCAATTATGCTATTGTTACTAACTAATAACTAATACTATCAAATTGGCATAGTGATTAATGTGTAAGAATGACTATGTCTCAAAATGGACCAAAATGCAGACAACTGGTGGAACTTGATAGCCCAATATTGCAAAATTTTGCAAATACCTTTTGTACTTTTACAAACTAAATTTGTAGTCAAAGTATTACAGTTAAAAGTGGACAGAAAAAGAAACATTAATTAAAAATTTATTAAAATTTTATAT